>MBAC02009688.1:0-19387 GCA_001712635.2 Nothophytophthora sp. Chile5
GACGTGGCCAGCCTGAAGTCCGTGCTCCCGGCCGGCCACGCCACGTTCAACCTGCTCAAGTACGCAGGCTTCGCGATGGGTGTGTTCGAGATGGAGCAAGTCTTCGACTGGGACGTGAACGCGTGGATGAGCATGCTTGTGGAGTTGCTCGAGCCCTTGCACCGTCTGGTGGGCACGATCCCGAACGAATTGGAGTCGCTCCGATCGCCTCGGGGTAAATCGAGCCACGTGGGGTCTACGGGTTCGTCTCGTTATCAGTTGGCGTCGGTCGGGGACTCCGACGACAGTGACGAAGATCTCACGACTCGGATGACCATGCCGACGGCGATCCGTTCACCACCGAAACGACGCGGGGCGACCCGCGCTGCGGCCGCGATCAAGTCCGAGATGCCGGCCCCGTGGCACTCCATGCCACCGCCGTTGGGAATGGACGAAGCACTCGCGAAGATGATGCGGACCTATGTGGCCCAGCAAGCGCCCGCGCGTCCGACTCCGGTTACCGCGCCACCAGCTGAGAACCAAGATGAGCTGATGGCATCTGTGAGCTCGGGGTCGAGGACGGGACGAAGCCGCCCGGCATACCCTGTCGACGATCTGGAAGACTTCTTCGATATCGGGATCGGGACCACGACCCGACCCACGATCTCAGCGGCAGCCGCGGCTACGACGTCCGCGCCCTTGACTCGCGTCAGGATGTCGGCGTTCTCCGAGCTGAAGGAATTCAGCGGCCGTGATACGAGCGAAGAGAAGGCATGATCGTGGTTCAACCGCGTCGGATCGGCCGCACGTTGCGACGGAATGGGTGCCGAGGAAGTCTGCACCTTGTTCGGAGACTTGATGACCGGACCCGCGCGCCAATGGTACCTCCAACTGGGACGGGACGTCCGCACGTCATGGGATAAGCTGACCGAGAAGTTCCTGATCCAATACTGCGGAAAGGGCGTGTCGATCGCCAGCCGCTACTGGCACGCAACCAAGCGCGTGGACGAGTCTCCCTTGGATTACTTGTACCGGTTGAACGTGGCCGGCATCCGAGCCGGCATCCACTTCATGGAAGGCAGCCCCGACCAGAAGCGCAAGCATGTCGAGCATTACGTGCGCACCATGTGCCACCAGGATTCGGAGCTCGGGATGCAGCTGACGATGCTAATGATCCCGGACGCGACCGCGTTGGAAGGTGTGCATCGGAAGCGCCAGCGGAGCCTGGACCACCAGAAGAAGTCGCTCTTCGGTTCAAGCAAGTACCGCCAGAAGGCCCCCATGCCCTCAATCCCTCCGCGCGCGATCCCGATACCAGCTCGTCCACAACCAAAGCCCATGCGGGCAGTGCATGCTCTGCAGGCTGAAGCCCCGTTCCACGATCTGGAGCCAGAAGGCTCCGACAGCGACCAACATTCGGAATACGATCAGGATCGCGATGAAGAAGATCGCGCCAAACTGTACGTCGCGATGTCGCAAGATCCGGACGAAGGTCAGCGCCGTGACGGAAGGTTCGATGACGCGGGACGGCCGACCCCACGACCTCCATGCCGTCACTGCCGATCGACGCGTCATGCCGAGACGGATTGCTGGAAGATCTTGATTTGCGGCAAGTGCGGTGGACCGTCTGCGTGTCTGCAAAGCGTGCGGCGAGGTTCACGACGCCGGCGAATGCCCGATGGGGGAGTTCTTCAACCTCCTGCGCCAGTGGTACAACCCGCAGAAGCATGCCGGGATGTTGCCGCCGACGGCGGAGAAGATGTTAAACTAGATCGCTCGCTGGTGTGGAAGCCAGTACGAGACGAGCGATCTGTTTCCGTCTACGCGTACGTGGGCAAACGATCCAAAGAGGTGGTTAGTAAGAGTCCGATTACTCCCCTCGAGAATGCATGTGATTTCAACCGAGAACGTACCCCGAAGATCCTGAGTGTCCAACCGAGCCGTGATGAATTTGCTCGGGTTGCCCCGATCGCGGTCGTAGAACTGCTCCCTGGAGAGAAGCGTGGGTACTGGAAGTACCACGCACCGGAGAAATGGTTCCACCAGGCCAAGATCCATGGAATGCTGGATAACCACGCAGCAACTCTGTTGCTCGATACCAGCGCCGAGGTGTCCATTGTGGACACCGCCTTTGCTCGTGAGGTATGCTGCCTAATCGACACCGACAGAACACAAGACTGTGTGGGTATTCGGAACGAGACATACGAGACCGTGGGGAGGACAAGGCTCAAGGTTACCTTGGCAGGAAACTTGGTGTACTTCTTCGAGGCTTGGGTCGGAGAGCTGTCGGGCCAGAACGCGATCCTGGGAATGGACTTCATGGTTCCGGCGGGAGTGCGACTCGACGCTAGCGACGGGTCGATATGCCTGCCCGACGAAGTCCGCGTCCGCATGCTGGGACGTCGTCCTCTCTACGGGATGAAGACCCGGCTAGAGACGCCAGATACTCCACTCCGGGTTGGGGTCGGACGAGATCGGGATATGCGCTTGCATACCAGCAAGCATGAATCACAGCAGATCTAGGCTACGGAAGGTAAGGATTGGGTCCCGACAGTGGTGAACGGGAGAGCAGGCAGGCCCACATACCTTCGCGTGACGAACCTCGGAGAATCGCCGCTGGTCTTGGATATCAATACCAAGATCGGCGTCTGGATGACGGGAGATCAGCTGCCGAAGGAGTTCGGGTTTGTGAGGGTCGGCTTACGCCGCTATCAGGAATGGCAGAACCTGGCGTATGGCGCCACGACGGATGTAGATGACGCTCCAATCCAGCGGGAAGACCCGACTCCGATGGTTCTGCGACCATTGTACCCGGAGCCAAAAGCCATCCTTCGTCGAGAGGGTGCGTCCGCGAGGCCTGTGGTCGGCGTCTTGCGCGCGACGAGCGCAGACGACAGTTTTCCCCGCGAAGAAATCGAGATCATGGCGAATCGTGGAGTCGAGGATCCAAAGAAGACACGTGACCTGCCCGACGAGACCCCGAGCTCGCAGTCAGAAGAGCTGACCGACGAAGCGGTGTATTATCACGAAGGGTCCGATCTCTTTGCGGAAGAACTGGAGCGAGAAATGGTGATTCTCCCGGAGATCGCGTTGGCCGCAGAAGTGAGGATCGAGGATCTCAAGATCGGAAAGCCAACCGGGATGCCGCCGGAGATCGCTAGTGCACAAGAGGACCGACTGCGAGGTATCGTGTGGAGACGCCGGAAGTTGCTGATCGGGAAAGGAAACGCTTTGCCTCCTGCAGCCGTTGGGACGGTGTGTGACATCGATGTCGGAAACGCGAAGCCTGTCGCGCAACGCGCCCGCAAGATCCGACCGCAATTCTGAGAGAAGGTCTCCGAACTGCTGAAGGGACTGCTGAGTGCGGGAATCATTCAGCCATCTACGTCGCCTTGGGCCTCCCCGATCGTGGTCATCGTCAAGAAGAACGGGGTGGACATCCGCTTGTGTATCGACTACCGCGTCGTCAACGGCTTGACACAGCTGATGGTCTACCCGATGCCGCTGATTAACGATCTGTTGGAGGATCTTGACGCATACCTGTGGTATTGTTCTGTGGATATGGCGAGCGGTTTCTGGGTGGTTCCCATGACGAACCGTGCCCGACTCATCTCCGCGTTCATCACCCCATTCGGACTGTTTGAGTGGCTACGTATGCCTTTCGGACTGAGGAACGCGCCCCAGATATACCAACGGTTGGTCGACAACGCGCTGTACGGATTCCACAAGACGCCGCGATCTGTGATCCAAGACGTGTTCGTGGACGGCGAGGCAGAGGACTCCGGAGATCCGTCCGTTCTGGGGCGCCGGTCGTACATTGACGACATCCTCATCGGAGGAACGACGTGGGACGACTTGTGTGAGAAGGTCGAGCGCCTGCTGGACACCTGCGAGCGTTGGAACTTGTCCATAAGCGTCGAGAAGAGCTATTGGGGAATGGCTGAGGTCGAATACCTTGGGCATGTCGTCTCGCACAATGGGTTGGCAGCCAAGCCAAAGAATCTGGAGTCTCTGGTGGCTTTGGAGTTCCCTCGGACGTTGAGAGCGTTGCAGTCGTTCTTGGGCAGCCTCAATTACTACCACCGATTTCTGTCAAACTTCGCGGTGTACGCCACCACGTTGTACGCTTTGACCGAAGAGGATTTCGAGCTGGATCGGACGCCGATCGAAGAGCACTCCGGAGATAAGTGGACGCACGCGTTGGCAGCTTTCCGAGCTCTGAAGAATAAGATCGCAGAGACGCCAATGTTGCGACACTACGATCGGGAGCGAGAACCAGTCGTCTTGCTGTACGCCAGCGACTGGGCTATATCCGCCGCTCTCACTAAAGAGCATAACGGCGTGTATATGCCAGTGATTTTCACGAGCCGGACGCTGAAGCCGAACGAGTTGAACTACGATTCCGTGGAGAAAGAGATCCTCTCACTTCTTAGACTTCTAGATAACTGCTTCACGATGCTGGCGGGGCATGCGATCCGCGTATTGTCACGACGCACGACTTTCGCGTGGCTTTCCGATCCCATGGGTTACAAAGGAGGTTGTCACAATGGGCTGCCACACTCTCGCCATGGACCCTCACGATCGAGAAGACGGATTGAGGAGAAACTGAGATACTCGGGGCGCTGGCCGCGAGCATCACTCCGAAGGAAGCCATGGATGCCGCACTGGAATTCATCGCGCCGCGCAAGCGACCAACAAAAATCGCGATGATCCCACGGCCGAAGCTTGAAGACGGCGAAGAGTTGCATGTCCTCAGCTTCGACGGGTCCGCCAAGGCGAAGCGGGAAGGCGGGGCTTTCGGAGCCATTGTCTGGAAGCTCCCAGGTTGGGAAGTCGTGAAGGCAGCGTCGGAGTACGATCTGGATCTGACCGTGAACGAGGCCGAGTATCGAGGACTTCTCCTGGGTTGCTCCATGTTGCGGGATCTGGATGTCCGAAGGCTGGTGGTCTGCGGAGACTCGAACTTAGCTATTCGACAGCTGCGCGAATAGATGGACTGCAAATCGCCCGGTCTGGTCCTCTTGCGAGGTCGCGCCTGGACGCAGTTGGCGTCGTGGCCGAACCGGGAGTACGTGCATGTCCGACGGGATTGGAATGCAAGTGCCGACCTGCTAGCGGGACAGGCACTCCAACGTCAAGCTGGCGTGGAAGTCCAAACTGCCGAAGATGTCGAAGACTTGAGGACACTGAACCGGTTACCCGAGATCGTGTATCCCGGGATCGCGCGATCGCACGACTTGCAGAGCAATCTAGCCCAGATCGCGCGATCGCACGATCCAGAGCTCGAAGCCGCACCGATCGCAGGATCGAACGCGGCGGAATGCAGCCAGTCGGAGGACAAGTCGAGCCACGAGGAAAGGAAGATCCGGGCCGTGGCTGTCACGACGAGATCAGCCGCTGCCCAGGCGTCGAGGCAGTCCGCCGAGAGCCCCGTTGTCCTGCAAGAGAGCATAGTCCAGCAACTCCGCCTAGATCGCATTCGCATCGCACAAGACGAGGAGATGTAGATCGTGAATCTCAAGCGGTATCTCCGGGGAGACGTAGAACACCTCACGAGGAAGGAAGCAAAAGACTGCAGCAAGCTGACGTACCAGTACGAGGAAGGCGAGGGCGACCTGCTGCATTACCTCTCCCGAAGTGACGAGAACGTCGAAGATCGGAACACGATCCTGAAGCTGGTGATACCGGAAACCCTCCGCCAGGACGTCCTGCACCACTTCCACACCAGTTTGGAAGGTGCGCATCAGGGGATCGGGAGAACGTACCAGCGAGTTCGCATGCACTTCCACTGGCCGGGTCTGTATAAGAGTGTTCAACGATACGTGGGTGAGTGCGTGGACTGCGAGACCGGGAAAGGAAGACCCACGATCCGGGGAAATCGCCCGGGAATATAGTGGCGACATACCCGTTCCAGTTCGTGGCCATGGACCACATCCCTTCGCTGCCCGCCTCGTACAAAGGGAATCCGGAGCTTCTCGTCTGGGTGGATCTGTTCACCGGGTTCGTGATCGCGAAGGCGAACGCGTCCCGAACCGCCCAGACAGTTGCGGAATCCTACGAAGAGGCGGTGTTCAGGCGATTCGGGGCGAGCGAGGCGATCCGGCATGATCGCGAGCCGGGCTTCAAGTCGGACTTCTTCCGCGCGTTCAACCGACTCATGGGGCAGCAGCAACGGGCGACGCTCGCGTATCGCCCACAAGCCAACGGTGCTGCAGAACGTATGGTGCAGACGATCACCCGCGCGATCAAAATGTATATCGCGGACATCGATCAGAGGGATTGGGATGAATATGCCGAACGACTCACCTTCGCGCTGAACACCGCGTAGGATTGCACTCGGGCCGAGACGCCGTTCTATCTCGTCCACGGTTGGGATCCACTCACAACGCTGGAAGCGGCGTTGCCGGTCGGCAACACTCGGCGCCAAGATGCGGACGCGAGGAGGTGGCGAATGCGGATCCAGCGGCATTATCAGGCGGCCCGCGCTCAAACGATCGACCTGATCCAAGAAGCCGTGGCGACAAGAGCTCAACTTCACAATGAGACCGTGACCGAACATCAGATTGAGCCGGAATCGCAGGTGTGGCTGTACCTCGATCGGGTCAAGCCAGGATATGCCCGGAAGCTAGCGCATCTCTGGCACGGGCCTTATCGTGTCGAGGAGATGATCAGCGGTTATGTGGCAAAGCTGGTGACTGAGGGTACGCCCTACCACTTGTACCCGTTGGTGCACGTGTCAAAGCTCAAGTTGGTGCGACAGTTCCCATCCCGGCCAGTGGCGCAGCTCACCGTCCCAGCCAATGAACGGTTGGATTTCAACGAAGAGCTGCTGCCCGAAGACAGTTGGACCTCGGAACAATTGGGCGACGGGAGTTTTGAGGTGGAGCGGATCCTTGACGTGCGGGAAGGAAGGGCAACGAGGTATGGCCGGGTCCTACGCGAATTCCGCGTAAAATGGAAGGATTACGAAGAGACGGCGTGGGTCAGCGAGGCGGATCTGAACTGCGGCGGGCTGCTCTTCGATTTCTTGCGGATGCGTGCGGGACAGAACCGGTTCCATGTGATGCAGTCTCACGAGGAAGGTGAGACAGCGGGAACCGGGCCGGGGGGATAGGCGCGCGGCGGGCGTGCAGAAGAAGCCAGCAGGGTGGCTGCTGGTGGGAGGAGCGGGGGAAGGGCCATAGCGGATTGGACACTGTGGAAAGAGAGGAGTGGGGGGGGAACAAGGAGGAATCCCAGCTGCGGCATGCAGTTGAAGAGGGGTGACGGCGGGTCACCCTTAGAAGATGATGCACTGAAAACGAAGGTGGAAGATCAAGGTGTTGGATGCTTAAACGGCTACGTTACGACGTGCATGGATGGGGGCGTCGACATGCGAGCGTGCGACAGATCGACAAGCGTCTCACAGCTCCTGAATGAACTTCTGCCTCAGGCGAGAGTTCGTGAAGGCGGGATACTCCGGATCGACGGCCGGCTGCGTCGAACACACCGGGCGGAAGAACCGGCGCCACTTGAACGCCGCGTCCGCTGTCTCAAGCGCATTCTCCAGCGTGGCAGCATCGGACGCCGGGTACCACATCAACTTCACGCCAACTAGCGGGAAACATAGGAACGTGGGATCCAAGAACACGTCGAGGCCCGCCATGCCAGCTCGGAAGAGCTCGATCACCAGTTTGAGCACGCTAGTGAAGTGGCTGCCTGCATGCGACCGGCGCTGCTTCGCATCCGCGCGCAGAGTGTCGAACGCGGAGTCCTTCGGGAGAGGAAGGCGGTGGGTAGCCTCCCAATACGCGCGAGCCCAATTCTGCAGATGCCGCTGGTAGCGATGGCGGAGCGGCGCGAACACGGCGTCCTCCGCCACGAACGTGAGCGGCGGGACCATGTCCGTTAGGTACAGCCAGGGCGTCGTAGTGTACAGAGCTTCGACGTTCTGCACGGTGATCAAGGCGGAGTTCCACTGGGCAGGCTCCCGGACGCTTGTCGTAGGCAAGATCCAGTCGCGGACCGGCAGAATCCTGGCACGGATGTCGACCGCGCGGATCGTAGTCAGGGTCCACTGGCGCACGGCAGCAGGCCAGGGAGAACAGTTCTGGGTTCCCCACTCCGAGGCGTCCACCACGGGAGGAAACACCGGGCGAAAGAAGGGCGTACCCCCGCCATGGCGAACGGCCGTGGCACCAGGCGGAGTGCCGCGTCGCGATTGAGATGCAGCAGGTTGCGTACGACGACCGGGCGACGGCGATGGCACGCCAACTCGGGATCGGGCGGAGGAAGCCAGACCGGACGATCCTGATCGCGAGCCAGCCCCCGAAGTGACCCAAGACGCGGCCGAAGGGCTCACACGTTGTCGCTTGAACGGTGGGATCGCTGCCGGTGAGCTATCACCGCTGGAGTCGCCGTCGCTGCTTTCATCACTATCGTCCGAGACGTGGAGTCTACGTGGACGCTTAGCGGCCTGAACCGCGCCGCCGAAGACCGACCCACCTGCTGCAAGAGGTGAACGTGATGTGAGTAACCCAAATGCAAGAAAGATGGGGGAAGACGCTGCACCCCGTACAGGCTGAAGCGATCTGGGCCGCTGTGGCAGCCGCACTATCAGAGGCGGTAGTATCAGCCACGGCGGAAGGGCGGGCGCTGCGACGAGGAGTGGATCCTGGCGACGTCGGCTGAGGAGATGGCACGTTGGTCGACGAAACAGATCGAGGGGGCTGCTGGCCGAGAGCTCTAGGAGCGGATGGAGACGAAGACGAGTAGGAGAAGCCTGGTGCAGGCGAACTACCGACGCTCGAAGCCGAAACGGACGGAGACTGAGATGGAGATCTCGAAGTGGCTGGAGCGCCGCCGCCGACCGACGACGTCGGAGCGAAGGAGACAGTCGCAGCAACGGGGAACCCATCACGGGTCACCGACTTCGTGATGTCCTTGATGCACGTCCCGACGTCCAGGGTGCCCCCCGCTGCCTTCACCAGAGCCTCTAGCCGCTTCGCGAGAATCTCGCAGACTTGATCCGCCACCTCGCGACTCACACGGGTGCTGTGGAGCACCTGTTTCCACTCCGCGATCTCTGTCTCGAGCACGAGAACACGGCGTTGGTGCGCATCAGCTTCCTCTTCAGCTTTGGCGGCGATCTCCTGTTTCGCTGTGACAGCAGCCACCGATTCAGCGCGGTTGGTGTCCGCTCGAGCAGCTGCGAGACGATAGCGCTCCTTCAGATCCCCGATCTCGAACTTGGTGTCGTCGAGTGTCTCACGCAGGTGGGTAGCAGCCGTATCCGCAGAGGCTGCACGCTGCCCCGCATCCTGGCGAACTCGGTCAGACTCTCGGGTGGCGGCCCGGGCGCGATCTCGCTCGGCCACCGCTTTCTTGGCCACGGCTTGGGATTTATCCGCACGCGACTGCGCTGTGAGCGCGTCCAGTGTGCGCTGGTCGCGATCGGAGCTCACCTGACCGAGCTCCCGCCTCACCCGATCGAGGTCGAGCTGGAGAGCGTCACGTTCAGCACCTACAGAACGAGCGGAAGCTGAGGCGGCATCTCGTTTGGCCGTTACGATGGCGATATAGCCCGCTTCGTCGGCAACAGTCGCAGTGGTAGGATCTGGCCCGAAGGGAAGGCTGGGGTCGTGGGGGTATACCCGCTTGAACAAGCGTTCGGAGACGCCAGAGAAGGCGTCGGAGACACTGTGCAGTCGGTAGCAGGCGATACCCACTGATCCGCGGAGCCGAAGTCTGCGATGGCGCGTCGGATATCCCCAGCGCCGGCGTCGGATAAGTGACGCGGGCCGAGCCGGTTGCCACGGCCTCCGTCACCGCGTTCAAGACGGTAGCAACCGCTTGGGTTTCGAGGACTTCATTGCGCGCTTGGGCCGTCCTGAGTTGGGCCTCCAGATCCCGAATGCGCGATTGAGCCGCCTCCAATTCGCCGGCGAACCAACTGCAGGTTTCTTCGCTGTTTTTCAACGACGTGCCCAGCGACGCTTCGGTGGAGTTGATGTTCGCCACCCGATTTTGGAGGTTCTCGACGAGGTCGTACAAGCGACAGAGCTCGTTCTTGCCCTGCTGGAAGAGTTCACGGGACCGAGCAATGGCCAAATCATAGCGCAGATGTAAGACACGACCATGGAGTGCCTGAGCGTCGTTCGTGGCGGCCAGTACGTCGCAGCGATCACGATAGCGCCGATTGTCGTCAACCAGAGCCTGGACCACGCGTAGTTGCCGCGTTACGGCTGCCAGATCGCGCGAGGAAAGCGACGAGGAGGCCAGCGGCGGCAAAGATGGGAGGAACCCCGCATTACAGAGGTCGCACGGGGCGGTGGGCTCAGGCTCGGCAGGTGGCGAGGTCCCCGATCCGGCGGATTGGGTGTCGCTGGAATCGGAGTCACTCATCGTGCCGATCGGCAAGCAGATCACAGTCACTGCGTACGACATACAAGGGGATATGGTCAGCCACTGCAGTACGGGATACCAGACCGGGTTACGTCGCTCCATCCCACCTGGAGAGTGCCCCGGAGCGTCGTCGGGGAGGTTGTGGTGAAGCCGATCGCAGATGAACCGAGAAGCGATCGTCGGGAACGGGCAGCGTCCGCGTTTGGAGGATGGCGGCCCGGGATCGGCCTTCCTTAGGCGGCCGAATTCCGGGAAAGGAGGGGCGGCAGGGATCCGGTTCCCAGATCAGACCTCACCCATCAACCCTTAGGTTCGCAGTCCGAACTTAAGGTGGCGCGATCTGAAAAGCTCGATCTGAAAACCGCGATCCGAAAAGCGCGATCCGAAAAGCGCGATCCGAAAAGTGCGATCCGGAAACCTCGATCCGTGTTCAGAGCCGCGATTGCGCAAACCAGGGGAGAAGGACACAAGGAATCAGGACCGCGCAGGGGGGGGGCGACGCGTGGCCACTCGTCGGCCGATAGGATTAGGAATAGCTCAGTCCACAATCTGCGTCGGAGGGAGCAAGCTAAAGAACACCGATAATATATCTTCGTTGCACATAAGCTCGGCTTACTTCGTGCCTCCAGCCCAACCCGGGAGATCGCCTCGACTGCAGCATATAGGGCAGTGCGAAGGCGCTACGGGCGGACGGTGTGTGGACTCAACCCCCCAAACCCCAAAGTGTCCAATAGGAGGGCACTATAAACCCGATCACGTCGATGCGGAGCGATCTACGGAAGAGAGGAACACGCGAGCAAACGATAGGGCTCAAGTGCGACCTGGCGAAGGAACGGACGTGCGACGGCAAACGACAGGGCCAAGCGCGATCCGGAAGGAGGAGAGAGAGAGAAGGAGAGGAGACAACCGGCAGCGTGAGACGCTAATCCCCGCGCCTGCCACCCAGTCTCAAGGTTCTGTGCTAGGATGATCCACGCAAGCCGATTCTTTGGAATTACATTATTCAAGTCCCGGGGAAAACGCGACGGAGCCAAAGCAAGGGGCGACGTCGCTTTGTGCGTGAGAGCGACCAAGAGATTTCTCAAGGAAGGCACTCCACCACAGTTCTTTAACCGCGAGTCCTCGAACCGGACGTAGGTTTGACAAAAGACGGTTTGATGCAAATGACAAGACCAGAAATCTTGGAGTCAACATAATTGTGGTCACTACATCATGCTCAGGCTTGGAAATTAGAGAGTCAATAGAATATTTAGGAGATAATAGGAGTTAATAGCTTATTTGGGTTTCCTAAAAATCGCTAATAATAGCGTCAGGTATCGAATGTATTTTCCCTCCCAAAAGTATGGTGTGGACCAAGGATTCTTTGACTTGTCACTGAGCTGCTGGTCTGGAGGACAA
Organism: Nothophytophthora sp. Chile5; assembly: GCA_001712635.2. Classification (NCBI taxonomy): domain Eukaryota; phylum Oomycota; class Peronosporomycetes; order Peronosporales; family Peronosporaceae; genus Nothophytophthora; species Nothophytophthora sp. Chile5. The sequence continues at coordinate 11,761 of MBAC02009688.1, forward strand.
GAGCACTCGAGGAACCGCGCTCTATAGTGATCCCAAGCGAGCGGAAAAGCAGAAAAACGGCGCGATCGCTGGAGTGCGAGAGCGACTCACAGGGTACACACAGACAGGATGGACGTGGGAACGCAGGTGGAGGTGCAGCTGGCGGCCAAGCACTGGCGTCACGGGCTCGAGATGGACCGCTACGTGAGCCCCATGGAGCTGCCAGGCGCCGTCGTACACATCAAGTTCGACGATGGCGCCGTCACGGAGCGTGGTGTGCCTGACGACCCGCGAAAGGACGCGCCAGATCTGTGACTGCTGCGATGGCGGCAACGGAAGACGCCATTGAAATTGCTGGCGTTCCTTTTAGCGTGGACGACCTCACGGCGCTGGTACGACTGGACTAGACCACAATCGTCACGGCGCTGAAGAACCGGTTCGCCCAGCATAATAGCTACACCAACACAAGCAACATCTTAATGGCTGCGAACCCGTTCCAGAAGGTCCGGGAGCGTACAGTCGCTGTAACGGGGGACGTTTGAGTACCCTTACACACAGTGATCGGGTACGGTTTCCTTTCACAGTCACGGTAAAACCGGTATTGGTCTAGTGACATAAAGAGTGACATTGTCACTCTTTCAGGACGCTCGGGTCCCTCGTTTCTATGGTACGAAGTACCTTAAGTGGCATTCGAGCGACCCGTGTAAACTACACCTGAGATGATAGTTTACTTCATTTGTATGGAATTACATTTAGCAAGGATTAGTTTAGTAGGTATTTTACTTGCAGGGTAAAATACTGCCGCAAACTAAGGAATCAATTCAGTCTTTATTTTAGCTTCTAAACAGTAAGCTTTGTTCCCTTAGGCCAAGGAACCTGACCGAATACATTTCGGTCAGAGCGATAGTAGATCGCTAAGCACTTCGTCTGTGCATTGTGCTCTGTGACGGCCCCGTCACAGTCGCGACGTCATGGTCTCGTACTTGATGTCCTTCGAGATGTGTAGCAGCACATTGTGACACGAAGTGGCCTGGATTTCTCAGTTGCCGGTCCCAGTTTCGCGGTCCCGCATCCCAGTGGATTCAGCAAATCCACCAATTTGATTGGTTGGCGTCTGTCGTACCCCCGGACCGTCTTTACGCCAAGTCCGGCCTTTGCCGGGTCGCTCCGAGTCCGGAAATTCCCGAAGAATTGGCCGCTCAAGTCGACGCTTCTGAGAATTCGCTCGGATCCCAGAGATGAAGATGGCGTCCGGGGTCGCTAATCCAAGGTTCGCCCGGAACACGAGATACTAGCGGCAGCCCAAGTCCGGGAAGATGTTTCGAGCCGAGCGGAAGCCCGATCTCAGACCAACGTTCCGGCCGCCGCCCAGAAAAATCTGTCTGCTGACATTGACTCCCCAGCTTCAAGATTCGAAAGATCGGATCACCCGTGGTACTCACTTCGCTGATTTCTACCGACGACATGACGCCCACCAACTGACAGCAAAGGCCCCGGCACGCAGTGATATCGCCACATGGGAACAGAAGGAGATGCCTTTGTTCTTTTTCAGGTTTATGTTTTGCATGTGTGCATAATCCAAACAGAGTTCGATTTTCTTTCAAGTGAAGAAGTGCTCCGCAAGAAACAAGCTACATTAGCGGCGATCTGTGTTTCGACACGGAAGTGACCTGCTATTCCATATTCCTGCATTTTGATTTGTCCGTTTTGGAGTTGACTGATCTGCATTTTATTTGGGAGTGGAGTTACCTCTCCTGCATATACCGGGAGATCAGTTACTTCCCTGAGCGTTTGATCTGACTGTCCAAAAGTCTTTATATTGTCGCCCGGACTCGGGCGTGGTGCGCGAATAGTCTCCAGAGCGTGCGAGTGCTTTGGATTCGGATTGCTACAAACTTGCATTTGTCGGCCTTGATCTGGGCCGAAAGGTGGAAAGAGGGAGACCAGTTACGGCTTTGGTCTGAGCCGAGAAGAAAGAGAGAGACCGTTTTCGGCCGTGTCCTGGCCGAAGAAAAGAAGAGGACAGAGAAGTTTGTGTGCGCTGTATTTGGGAGTGTTTGGATTGTATATACAGCATAACGGCAAGCGTGCTTGTGATACCCGTCGGAAACGTTCTGGGATTTTGAGTTGTCTGACTTGCCTGGGGAAACCTGGGTTCGTTACGTTGCCTAAGTCAAAATGACCAACTGAGAAAGGGATACACACTGTGAGCGCCTATACCAATTGATTTTGCTAACGTTTTATCTGAGCAAACACGAAAAAGGTCACCGCCTGTAACGGGGCCACTGCGACGTTACGTAAGCTTTCACGGATGTGAATAAGGAAGCGTGTGTCTTCAGCACTCCGAAGACTTGGGGTTTTCAGGCTAATTTCACTCTGAATGTTATTGAGTACGGTCGGCAAAGACCGAACCTAAACCGAACACAGCTACGAGCCCCATTCAGGGGGACCGAGTTAATTGGCTGAAACCTAAATATGCAAGGACATTATGACCAATCACAGAATGAACTCCCCAACCAATGGGAATCCCACAACTCCTACCTACTTCTGTAACAGGGAACGCCCCGTTACACGGCCTCGTCACAATTGCGCAACAAAGGCACCGAGCTGCTTCCGCCGCATATGTATTCGGTGGCTGGTGAGGCGTGCATGGTCATGATGCCGGATCTGAACGGCGTCATGAGCGACCAGTGCATCCTCGCGAGCGGCGAGAGCGGCAGTGGCAAGACCGAGAGCACCAAGCTCCTCGTGGAGCATCTGGCGCAGGTCCGTGAAAACAATATGGTTGTGTCTGTGGCCGGAAAGCGTCCGTCAGGTATCGCTGCTATGATTCTACAGACCAACGCCTTGTTGTTGGGAGCTGCGAAGCTTAGAAGTCTTGCACGGCATCTCTCTCGACGAATGTCGTTCAAGCGTTTGCACATTATTTTATAGCTTTGTGTTTACATTAACGATGTGAACGTGTACCTCGTCACGTTGAAATTACGTAACAATATCCAGATACATTAATGAAAGATTAGCCTCATGTATACATATTCCCCAAGCTGGAAGCTATGTGATGTTGCTGGCTGTCTGCAACGCAAAATTCGCATTATCCTCTTTGTCGTTCACATCGTCAGTCGGGGCGTCAGAGTACATGTCGTACAGAACGTGATCGACACCCTTGTGATTTGTGTAGATGAAAACGAGCGTCTCCACACTGCTCACAGCGTGTCTGTTTCTTCGTTTGGAGTGGATGATGTCATGGATGGACCATGAGCGTTCACTGGCTGCTGAAGACGTAGGGATGCAACAAATCAGCAGCGCAAGGTCTCTCAGACTCCGGAATGACTGCGATCTGAAAAGCCACCAGTTTATGGGTTTGTAGGTAGCGTGATCATTTTTCACTTCAGCCGACCACAGGTGTTTGGCCCGAACAAGCGCATGGAGGTCATCTTGAACTCGTTTGAGAGCTACTTCGCCATCGACGACATGGCGGGTAGCAATAGTGACGGCTTCTTTGATAGACAGCTGCAGTTTCTCTTCGTTGATTCCGTTGATGTCCATTCGTTGGTCGAGAAGGAATCCAATCTGCATTGATGAAGTCATCATGCTCTGTCATCGTGTGGCGATCAATTCAACAATTTCATTTTGAAGACACCGGAGGTTGTGAGCGGAGCTAGTCAGTTGGTCGCGGTAAACCTTGCTCCTCGCGAGACGATTGAATTGATCGTACACTGCAGAGACGGATCTGCCGTCGCTTTCGAAGGTGGCCACGGTAGCGTTGATGGGTTTAAGAAGGAGAAGTCCTGTGCCAGCATTCTCCCAGAAGACAGCGTCGGCAATAATCACTTTCGCTTTTCGAAGCTTGTCCTTTTGCTCTTTCTTCTTGAAAATGTTGTCGATGTCTTTGTCTTCGAGGGCGGCCTGGATAAAGACTTTGTTCTTCACCACGGTGCGAAGGCAAGCCTCACATGTGTACCAGCGCGTCGGCACATGAAGACAAAGTGTACGTCGGCGCTCATTGACTGCGCTCACAGTTTTCTGCTTCGAGGAGAAGCGGTCGAGAAGAATGTACCGCTTTAATACATACTTAGAGATCCACCGGGCCTTGTCCAGAACTGCGTCCACAATAGGCAGTGCGAGGGCGTTTTTCATGAGTAGATTCCTCGTGTTACCGGTGCAACCATTGCAGAAAATGTTGGACCTCTCGCTCTGCAGCAGATCCCAAGAATGTTTCATGTTGGAAGTGTTGTCAGTGACAACACTGCAGACAGCGCCGTGATGGGTGATGGCTTCAACTTCATCGATGACAGTGCTGATTTGGGCCGCCATGTACTCTCATGTATGCGAGTTATCATCCGTTGCAATTGAGGACCAGAAAACCGGACTGATGTACGGAGAAGTGATCATAAAACTCACAATGCGTTGATTGTTAGGTTTTCCCACCCGTCCGTAACAATCGATTCGACTTGAGCACCTTCTGCTTTTCACGCGCATATACGGTTTTTAGCAGCGGGCCCGCCAGCTTGTAACGTGAGGGAAGTTTGAAGTCAGGCCGTAGGTGCTTGAAAAGCAGGTTCAGTTTGGGGTCCTCGAGCACACGAAAGGAGATCCCAGTTGCATAGAATGCCATTGCCAGATCCAGTTCGAGCTCGTGCAGTCCGTGCTCAGGAGGAGGTGGCGCGTGCGGAGGCATTTTCCTCGTACTCGAAGGAGTGCCGACGGAGCGACGCTTCTTGGGTTTCTTCGGTGTAGAAGGTGGCGTATTTGGTGCGTAGCGTTGCTTTGACTGCGCAGGCATTGCGGCACACGAATGCACGTGGCGTACCAAATGACGGCCGGGCTGCGCATTCAGGAAATGTGTGCCACAGGACTTGCACGTGACATCAAGATGTCTCTTTGCAGCACTCGGAGCCACGGTGGTCGAAAAGAGCTCCCATATTGCTTGCCGATATTTGCCTGCGATGGCATACTCGTCGTTTGTGTTTTCTAGGGTCGGAGTTCCTTCAGGATAACGAGGTTCGTTGGGAAGTGAAGGTGGCGCTCGGATAATCGCATGCTCTATGGGTGTGAAGGAAACTCATCAAGTGCTGAACACTGAAGAACGATAATTTTCATTTTCGATCGGTAATATCCTTGGTCCATCCATTTTTAGCAAATTTTTAGCCTTTTTCACTGTTAGTAACTCGCTAAAAATGCTAACTATATATAATGAACTCTTCCCAAATCATGCTGAGCTTGCACATTACTGGTATACTAAATTTAGTACTAGTATATTTTTAGTATTTCCTCTGGTTTTTATCGAACTGAGCACTTGACAGAAGCAGGCCCCCTGATCGCTCCACGGATTTTATTCAGTGCGGATTGGCTTAAAATAAACCTCTCAATAAGGACTTTAAATAGGTCTTTTAAGCGATCGGATTGGCTAAACTTTCGCAGAGTTACAATCAAAAGTGCTGTTTTGGTCTGATGACGTGCTTGTGTTTGGCCACACGAAGCGGCTTCCAGTTTTCTCCAAAGGCTCGCTCTGGGCTTTCTGTTTGACGGAATGAAACGCCCACGAGTGAGGACCACTGGATATTTTTTTAAGCGCCAAAAACGAGTGAAAACTTCCAAAGTTATGACCTCAACCGCATTTCGCGGCTTTGCTTCTGTCATTCTCTTATATTTGCCTCCTCAAGCATGGCCCACTTCTCGCTCCCATGCACAACGTTATGCATGTGGACGAGAAGTGGTTCAACGAAGACGTGGACCGGAAGACATTCTACCTGCGAAGACATTCTACCAGCTGGAAGGCGAGGAGGCACCCCACCGCCGGCGCAAGTCGAAGCACTTCATTGGGAAGACGATGTTTCTCGCCGCCGTCGCTCGCTCGAGGTGTGATTTTCCTGTATGGAGTCATTTTCTAAGGAATACCTCTAACAGCTAATACCGGTCCAACTTGATTTGTATAGATTCAATCATCTCGGCGTGGTGACCTTCGATTTGTGGCTGCTGGTACAGCGGACGGGTGGAACATCAAGATGCTGTGCCAGCCCCCAAACTCGCCAGATCTCAATGTTCTTGATTTAGTTTTTTTTGCATCAGTGCAGGCTTTGTAATATCGTTCAGAATGTAGAAATATTGGTGAGCTACTACAGGAAGTTGAAGCTGCCTACAGAGCGCTGCCTGTGACGACGTTAGATGATGTATTTCTAACTTTACAAAAGATTCACGAGTGTGTGATGAAGGTTGGCGAGGCGAATAGTTTTGCGTTTCACCACATTGGCAAGAAGATGCGAAAAGCTGGCACCCTTCCAGTATCATTTTCGATTGACCCCGCTATCGTTAGCTCTGAAATGGAGATGATCGTTACAAAGGAAAGGGAGCTTTGCAATGTCGCTTGTAAAGTCAAGGCATCAACCGTCATTTGCGTCTAATACATCGAATTAGCTTGCTTTTGATCGATTGACCTTTTCCTTCTTCGCCTTAATACCTGTCATAAACGATCGTTGTCCTGGATCATCTTTGAAATGCACAGTTAATTAAACCAAGCGAGAAACGAAGTGCCCAGTTCAATAAAAACCAGAGGAAGTACTATATATTGTTCCAAACTCACATCAAGTTTAATAATAGGGCTTGGAATAACAACAATCATTCGGAAGCCAAATATGCCAACCAAACATAATGAGCAGTTTTTGCAGTGCAAGACCAGCGCGTTTCTCAATATCTGCCACCTCTTTAGGTCCAAGATAAGATAAGCAACTTTTGCAACTGATAATGAACGAGATAATATTTTGCATATATGATCCCCCCTAATCCATACCGTGGTTTGACGCTTTGAAGAATCGCCGCCATTCCCTCACACCTTTCTTCTCCTCGCTGTCCGCGGCCTCCTCCAAAAACACCAGCGATGCCAACCCGCAATACACACCAGACGATTATGCCATAGCCCTGCAAACTCCACCACGTTCAGCAATAATCCTGCCTTATACAGTTTAATTCGTAAACTCCACCTCTGTCCCTCCAACACAGGCAGCAAGTCCCAATCCTGTCTTATACATCTTAATTCGTAAACTCTGCCTCTATCCCTCCAGTGTACGCACCAAGCCCAATCCTGTCGTATACATCTTAATTCGCAAACTCCATCGCTGCCCATCGGACAAGGCTGATGCAATCTGATAAATGTCTGCTTTTAGTGGCCATGAACTTTGCTGAAAACTTCAGTACTTATCATTTTCTAAAAGGTTTTGATGCAAACGAAAAATGGAGTTCGGAAACCCATGATGTCCTAACCTGTCAATGACATTAACAAAGTTGCGCAAAACATCCTCAGACCTCTATTTAAGGGTCGGCAGCGTAATGACATTTGACCTCCACAAACTGTCAACCAATCGTTTGTAAGCAACAGCAATCAACGGTAGTCACCAAGTCATAAAAGTGCGAAAAAGTTCGATCTGCAGTTTAAACTTCGTTTCTCTTCGTTTCAACTGCGAATTGACAGAACTCCACCGCGACCTTAGTGCTGAAACGCTAGTGCCACGGCACAGGGTAGTGAGTGCCGGCGCTTCGGGGCTGGCGCTTCCTTGGCACGTTGCAAGACCTTCTCGTATGCCTCGGTGATCGCTCTGCGAGCCTCCAGCTCCTCCTGCGCCGTCTTCCAGAACGTCGGGCGCTCCACGATCAT
>MBAC02009700.1:0-14968 GCA_001712635.2 Nothophytophthora sp. Chile5
AACTTGCATTTGTCGGCCTTGATCTGGGCCGAAAGGTGGAAAGAAGAGATTGTTACGGCTGTGGTCTGAGCCGAGAAGAAAGAGGGAGACCAGTTACGGCTTTGGTCTGAGCCGAGAAGAAAGAGAGAGACCAGTTACGGCTTTGGTCTGAGCCGAGAAGAAAGAGAGAGACCAGTTACGGCTTTGGTCTGAGCCGAGAAGAAAGAGAGTGACCGTTTTCGGCCGTGTCCTGGCCGAAGGAAAAGAAAGAGGACAGAGAAGTTTGTGTGCGCTGTATTTGTGAGTGTTTGGATTGTATATACTGCATTACGGCAAGTGTGCTTGTGATACCCGTCGGAAACGTTCTGAGATTTTGAGTTGGCTGACTTGTCTGGGGAAACCTGGGTTCGTTACGTTACCTAAGTCAAAAGGACCAACTGAGAAAGGGATACACACTGTGAGCGCCTATACCAATTGATTTTGCTAACGTTTTACCTGAGCAAACTCGAAAAAGGTCACCGCCTCGTCACAGCACCCTGGCGGAGGTACGTCTGCTATACAATGCTTGCGTTGAAAATTACCCTATCACGGGCGAGTATTTGCTGCCTACCGCCGCGATTGTCCATTCGACTTCGAGGACGCTGTCGTCAAGATCCAAGGCGACGTCCCGCTGTCTGCAGCTGAGCAGCGCTTCGTCGCCGGATTCATGCTTCCCCTAACCGCACCACACCCTGCAACCGCGACCAAGGACGACTTCGCCGCGACGATTCTTCGGCAAGCGAAGAAGCCGCGCCTCTCTGGTCGAGTCTCCGCTCAGTATGACATGCTCTTGCACAGTGCGCCTCGAACCAGCAACACCTGTGAGAGGTTGTTTTCTGGGTGCAAGCTCGTGCTGACGTCGCTTCGTTCGTCGACACTGCCCGCGAACTTTGAGCGGATGGTGTTCCTGCGCGCCAATCGCGACATGTGGAACAGCGCAACGCTCCTTGGCTGTATCGAAGAGTGATCCGATAGATGACAAGCCGTAGCAAACCCTGCTTCAATATTGCAATCATTGCAATCATTATTATTGTGTTTCTTATACTGCAGTCATTATTAGCTGGTGGCCGCAACCGGCAGTAGCATTTCCTATTGTATTCTCCACGCCCTGTTCTGGACAACCTACAGCCATCCAACCCATGAAAAAGCACTGTCATTTTCTCTCACAATATGGCAATAACGTGGTGTACTTCCATCCTAGGACGTCTTCAAACTGCCGGATCTCCTCCAACACGTCCTCATAGAACGCCTTCAAATCTTTATCATCGTTCGCTTCAGTATCCTTATCACTTGGGTTGCACATGTGTTGCAATAGGGATAATCAGTGTCAATCCAACCACAACTTCGATTAAAAAAAGCAGCCAAAGTATTCACAAAGACCCTCAAGACCTCTGCTTTGATTCACCTTGAGTAGAAGAAAGCGGCTTTGACGAGCAGGTTCGTGTGCTCGAGCGCAGTCTGCGCTGCTAAAGGGCAGCAGCCCGTGCGCGAGTAGAATGTGCAGGCAGGTTTTGTAGCAGAGGCCGAATCAGCAGATCGACGATTGCCATCTGCGCTGGCCTGCAGCACAGGATGGGCTTCACGACGGGATACATACGCCAGCTGATGCCTTGTACGTCTTCGCTTGCGCTTCTCGAACCTGTTCCATCACCACAGCAAAGTCGGTTGACGCTCTGCGACATTGAGTGGGGTCTCTTGTGGATCGCTCTGGAGATAGAAAACGTATCGTACTAGAAGAAGGACCGCGTCATTATCTGATTGACGTTGACCGGTTGTTGAGATGGAATCTATCGAGGCAGCTACCGGAACCCCCTCGTTCTGCGGAGTTACGCTCCCATTTGTTATTAGGGACCTATGTCCCAGATACATACTATTGAAATATGGGATTTCATTTGGCTTTCTGGAAGGCATGGTGTCAGTGAAACTGCTCCATGTCCAATGCTTTTTGTGAATTTTGAACATGTGAACGTCATATTCAACGGCACAACGCATGGAGGTGATGAGGTTGTCGTGCTCGTCACTACATGCGTTTATGGCAAAAGTCGGGGAAAATAATTGCAGTACAATTTTGGAATACCATTATGGATTACTGGTGGAGCCCAAAGGCAAAAAAATGCGATATTGACCAATAATTTCCAATAAATATGAAAAATATAGCGCCATCTGCTGCCCTCGACGCGTTGGGTTCAACTAATGGTCAGACCAATCAGTCAATTGAGAGCGAGCAAACTGACTGCTTGGTGTGAATTTCAGAGGCAAGAGACACTGCATGCTTGCGACAGCTCAATTCGCCATTTGCGTTCGACTGTCATGGCTATTGGCAAGAAGCTTTGTGCGTTCTTCTTCGACGACGTCTCTCACGGGATCTTCCGGTGCAAGATTTGCGGAACCGAACTAAAGCAGGTTACTGGCACCGGGTGCACGAATCTGATCGCTCACCTCAAAGGCAAGCACGAAGACTACTAAGATCAATTTAATGCGTTCCAAGTTCGTCTCGGAGAAAGCCAACCATCGCTTTCAGTGGATGAGATGGATAATCGAGCGCAACTTGCCCCTCTGCGAAGTCGACGGTAAGCTCACTCGCACGATGAGCAGGCTCCAATCAATTTCCTCGAAGACGCTCAAGCACTGCATGGAGAAAGTAGCCATCAAAGTCGGCTCGGCTATTGAAGGGGAGATGGAAGCACTTTTGGTGTGATGTTTGACAGTTAGTCAAATACATCTGTCCACTACGTCGCTGTCTATGCAGCCTGCGAAGTTGAAGGTGTACTGTGCTTGCCATTGCTGGGCGTGTCACCACTGGAGGGCGGAAGTCAATCCACTTATGTGCACTTGCAGCTGATCACCAACATCTTGGGCATCTACAACAAGACGAAGGAGATGGTGACTTTCCTGATCTGGTACAACTGCAGCACCAATCAGTCGATGGCTACAAAGCTGGGGGTCCCGCTGGTCAGCTGCGCGAGCCATCACATTAACTTCACCGTTGGCAAGTTCCTAGCTGAGCACGAGCCGTTGCTCGATGCTTGGGACACGATCATGGTCCAGCTACAACAGCCAAACAACCTCGCGGAGCTTGCGAAGTACACAGATCTCCACCCAATCAAGCGCAGCACGACTCGCTGGTCTTCTACTCACGAAATGCTGGAACGCTACCTCCGTATAAGGCTCGACGTCAAGAGAGTGGAAGCGGTAGAAGATTTGGTGCCGACAGGAAACCAGCGTTGCAAGATTGTCACGCTCTTTGAGCACGTGAAGAAGATCGACAGTGTCTGCAAGAAGTTGCAAAACGACAGCACGAACATGGCGGATGTTTGCTCGCTCTTTGACTCGGTCGTGGCTGAGTATCCGATCATGGGAGCACCTGAAGTCGGGGGCAAAGATTGTGCACTCGCCATCTTTCGAGGCGGTCGTCGTGAAGGTGATCAAAGGCAGCGCATTGTCGACAACTGAAGCGACAGCACTCCAGTCTCTGCAAGTTTCTCGATCTCTTGGCAAGAAGCGCAAAGAGCGCGGAGACGACTACGCAGCGCAGATCCTCCGTGAGGGAACCAAGAAGCGCAGCTCAATGCGTTCTTCGGTGACCTACAGCAATCTGGTGGCGATGATTCCCCCGACCTCCAACACAGTGGAGAGGCTTTATTCTCAGTGCAAGCATATAATGACGCCCCAACGCAGATGCATGCTTCCAGCGAACTTCGAGGCAATCTCCTTTTTGCGTGTGAACAAGCGCATGCGGATCGTTGCTTCTGTCGCCGCTGTAGATGGTGTGGAGTAGGCTAATGTGCGTAGTGAGTCAATTCCAGCGCAATCGTCAGTAACCTCAATATACCTCACATTACTTCTTCAGTAAGGAGCACCCTGTAACAAAACCAAAATGACATTATGCGCATGTTTATTCGGTCAAAACAATACAACCCGGCGCCCGTTAGTGTGCTGCGGGGAATAAATGGTACCCAGAGGAGGACTTGATACACCGTGCATCTCTTATAAACACAGCACAGTCACTCGCACTCGGGGGACTTGAACCCTCAAGGCGGATTCATTCCATGCAGCCAAATGCTCAAGCCCATGGGAAGTGTTGCCAATATAGGGAAAATGCGGCAATTATTATTATTGGAAGGGGTCGTATTTGAATAATTACAACGGAGAGACATCGAAACCAATCCAGTATTGTCCGACCTCTGGTTTAAGGATGACGAGTGTGACAAGTTCGCCATCATCCTTACACGGTAGACTGTACGTCTGCATTAAACCCAGGTGTTGGGACCTTTTCTACATCACACTGCGCCAATCAGAATGCAGAATAAACATCCAGGACAACAAATTTCCCATAATAGTTTAGCTGTCTGTTTGTCTGTCTGTGTGTGGTCACGCTTTCCGGACTTCAAAGTGAATACGAAAGGGCATGCTGATATTTTAAATAATTTATTTCAGTGCATGTAGTCACATCAGAGGAAATGAGCTGGCTCTATATCCAACGCACTGCTCGCGCTCATCCAAAATCGTATCCACGAGACCATAACTCTCAAACACAGTGCGCACGTCCTTCGCTCTGAAGTAAATGCCATCCATCACGTGCTTGCCTGGTAACGGGCTAAGAAGCTGATTACCTTGCTTACACGGTGCTTTTGAGGAAGCGAGGGGATCTCACGTTGCTGAGATCTGTGAGGCTCTGGGTGTTTTCAGCTCTGAATGGATTTTTGCCCAGGGCGGAGCCCGTGGTTAGACTGAGGCCAACCAAATATTCACTGATAGGCTGATAAGGGATGCGTCCCAAATATTAGCCAATCAGAATATGAAAGCACAACACCACGCCGAGACCACCCACGTGTGTTCCTAACCTTCCTACTAATGTAATGGCCAGTGAAAACATACCTACAAATGCAACTCGTACTATAAAAGTACTTACAAATGTACCGGGAACACGTTGTCGAGGACTGTATCCTCAAGGAGGGTTTCTCGAATTCGATACATCGTGTGCGTGGGGACGTGCACGCCCTCAAGCGCCTTGAACTTGTCATGAAGAGAAGGCCCGTCGAGTGCGCTGTTGGCGTGGAGAGCTGCAACAGCAGTTGGCATTACTGCTACTTGAGCGGCAGTCACCTTGACCAAGCCACTGCAACTTTCATGGTTGAAGTTGACCGAGCTGATGTGGTAGTCGAATTTGTTCTGCCGTTGGGACCTAATCACCTGAACGTAGAACAAGCACGGTGTCCTGCTGGAACCGACATATCAGGTTTTGTTCCCACCTGACTTGGCCGGACACGTAACCGCGCATTTCCCTCGCGTCAGCGCAAAGTTCTTGATGCGGAGCGTTGCTCTTTGCGTTGGGCGAATGTTAAACTGAACACGGTTTAGTCACTCAGTGTTTTCGTTTTATTGATTCCCTTATCTATCTAATGCCCTGCTCTAGACGTGCTCAGTCTGAGGCAAAAGATGAAGTGAGACTCGTCCTCGGACTTCGTCCTCGGCACGTCCTCGCTTCCTTTTGCCCGCTCGTCCTCATTGCACTCATGGTGGCAGGGATACCCTCTGCCTTGTGTTGCACTGTAACTCTAGCGCCTGGGATCTGAAACTCCCTTTAGTACTTTATATTGTATTACATATAGGAGGTATTCGGGTGTATAGTACCCTCAATCGTCCTCATCACATGTCCCACCCCTTTCCCTCCTTCACTTCGGAAAGGGTGTCTGTGCCGACTGTTGCGGTATGGCACCACAAGCCGACACAATACTCAACAGCGAACTCCATTCCATCTGCACGAGAAATAGTCGACCCTGTCTTCACCGTAAGAGGTTCTGCTTCTGGACTTGAATCCTACATGGTGGTCGCTGCTTCACGCAGATTTGGAAATGCGGGTCGTTCGGAGTCAATCGCTTCGGGAAATTATGCATCTCATTGAGCGACATAACAAGGACGGCTCAAATCAGATTGGAGGACGTGTAGACGCTCAATTCGAACACGGATATAGGTTGAGAAGACGATAGGCGACCACCGGATCTCGTCTTGGCGGTGGATCCTTGTCATCTTGTGAAAAATATTGAAACACCAGAATTTGGCACTTATGTTTGCTTCGAACATGACAAATTGATTTTCCACCATACCATTATTTGTCGCAATAAGTATATTCTGTCTTTTTTATTAAAATCGCTCCCAGTTTTGTCATTTTCCCCTCATGTTCCATCCATTCTGACCTTTTGATGCAGAGTCATCGCCAATATACATATGGACGTAAACCGTCCACATTTCATCTTCCATTCACCAATAGTTCACCAAGTGATCGGTTTATTGTTCTACCCTAACCCTTGAAGGACGGATGTCATCTCGATCAAATCCCCAAATTCGTAGCTGCCTGCATGAAGACGAAATAAATACAAAACTACAGAGGGGAGTCCCAAAATTCCAGGGTGCTAGCCATACGTACTGCCAGGTTAGGGGTATCCTAACAGATCCACTGGCGAATCCGACTTGCATGGCTTTGCAACCACTTACAATGGGTTCAAAGTCACTGGGCCAAGCGCACGTGGTGGCTGGCTGGCGCTGGCTGGGAGAGGACTCACTTCCGTTTCCAGCCAGCAGCCAGCAGCCCGATGCCTGCCTCCTCCACGGCCTCGCAGCTTCCCTTCCCCACGGCCACGCTGCGCGCCTCTCCCCACGGCCAACCGCGCATCTTCGCCCATGGCCACACCGCTCTTGACACGGTCGCGCCGATGCCTCAGACCCGCATCGATGCGTCCCACGTTCAAGCCGTCATCCGTTGGTACGTAAAGCTTTCTCAATTTGACGGATACGCACGCCTTTTAGCGCTTTATTGGCTGTTTGATGTATTATTTTGTAGATATGCAATTTATTGTCAATATACTCCATTATTTTTCAATTACCATGCCTGTGTTATTTTATCAGTTATAGAGAGGCGCCGCTCCCATACCCAGCGCATGGGCCGTAGCATTTCTGGTGTAGCTCACATACTCCACTAATATTCAGCAGCAGAAGCAGATTAATGAGCAAGACAATACATGTATTATACAATCTTACATGTGATTTCTTGGTGTCTTCTTCTTCATCGCGCTTGGGCGGGCGCGTCAGGAACGCTTTCGCGCGACGACCGACTTTGCGCTTGTCGCGGTTCATGTCGCGGAACCTCTTCAAGTGACACTTGGGCACGTTACCGATGGGCTCCCAGGTTGGAGCCCAATCAATGAGCACATTGGGCTCGCCCTCGATAATCGCTTCCGCGAAGACCGCCCTGTACTTGAACTCGTCGCCCGTAGCGCTCACAGCGTATTCAGGGTTCCGGGCGACGAGCTCATACATCTCTAGGACACCCAGGTCGATGCGCTGGTAAGGGAACTTGTCGATAGTCACTTCTTCAAACTTGCGCGACGTCAACGGAAGCTTGGACATGCATTTCTTCACATGCTTAAAAAGCAGACGGGACGCTTGATCGGTGATGAATCCACCGCCAGGATGAGTAGCGAGATGCACCTTGCAAAATGCGTAGAAGAGTTGACGCTGGGACGGATGCTGCGCGGACATCGTGGAAGCCGGAATGAGGCCCACTGTGTCGTGACGCGAATTTGAAGCGCTGGAGAGTGCACCTGCCGCGACCATTCGTCGACTGTTCCGCTTTTCCGCGCTTCCTTTCCCGCAGCGTTTGAACCCAAAACAAGACACTATATATCAGACGCTAAAGTAGGGACTTTAGTATCCGTTGTTTGAGCCTTTTGATGTCATTATTGGCCTTGATTGGCTAAAAATATAATGCTTGGCGCTACAAATGATCTCTATCGACTGAATGGTTGATATCAAACGCCGGGGACGACTTGAAGACACACAACCAAGCATCCTAACACTCTACGATTTCCAGTTGCTATCCAGACATGAGCTACCAAGGTGCCACCAACGATCGGCTTCTCAGCCTGACGGTCCAAGTGACGCAGCTTATACGCTCGGACAAGTGCGGGCAATGTATAGTCGGTAAAGCTGCGGCGCTGGAGATGCTTCTAGCGCACGTCCACCGACTGACACGCTCAGAGAAGCGTGTGTGCATTGTCACGGCTCTCTCCATTCTCTCTGTTGCGGAAGCCGCCCGTCCACATCGCGTGCACCCGCGTGGAGAACGTCTACGCTTCCACTACTATCTGCCATTCGTTGGGCGGGTTTGCAAGTCTGCATTCCTTAGCGGCTTCGGCGTGTCGGCGGCGACCGTGGCGTATTACTGCCGCATGATTCGTGAAGGGGCAGTCCTCGACGAGTACGAAGATGAGTTATAGAAAGAGCGGCAGAGGTGCATTTCGTTTAAGCCCGAGCTGAATGAACATGATCTACTCTTCTGTGTTTTCTGGCTCTTGCCTTGGCTTACGACGCCTCCGCCAGCGGCGCAAAGGGGCCTGTCGTTCGTCGATCTGCTACTCTTTTGCGAGCGCCAGTGCAACATCTGCGCGTCGACCCTTGCCTTGCGTTTTACCCTTGATTTCGAAGGTTCTCTTCGTCTGGACACCTTCCACTGGAAGACCTTGGTGCAGTCGGGCAGCGATCAAGTGGACACAGAATCCAAGCTTGAACATATTGCGGTACGGGCAGGCCGACGCGTCGACGTCCACAATCCAGCCTTTGGTCGGTTGACCGTCCGTCTCATCATCCTGGTCGGCTCGGTCCACCTCCTCCTTTGTCGTCAGTCGTTTCTTCCGCGTCGGCTTGGGTATGTTGAAGCCACTCTGGAACACGCGAATGATCTGCCGCTCGTTGCCTTCCATCAAGAACGCAACGGATGCTCGGTGATGCGACGACACGGATAGTCGGCCTCCTTTCTCAAGCTGGCGGTAGCGGCGGGCCTGCTCGGAGGACGGGATCAGGGATGTGTCGAACGGAGTGGCGCGGCAGGAGCGGTGATGACACATGTCGACGTATGCTTGAGCAAGAGCGTTTATCGATAGCAGCGATCGAAGCGAGTAGTCGCGCTTGATCTCCTTATTGAACTGTTCGACAGGGTTGTTCGTCTTCGCGAATCCGGCTGGTATCGCGAGGCACTGCCAACGCGTAAAGCGTCCGGCGAGCCATTGCTGCGAGAAGCGGCGCTCGAAATCACGTAGAGCAGGGTCACTTTTCCACTCGCTCACGGCTTCAGCGATACGGCGATCGAGATCCAACTCAGACCGAGCATAGTGGATGCGGTAGACTTGTTTGTGAATCTTCCGATGCAATGCGGGCGGGACTGAAGCGATGTACTTCCACACGTTCTGCATCACGTGGAGGAAGCACATCAAGTAGACCGGAGGCTCTGCTTGCTTGAGCTCTTGAGTTACAACCGCTTCAAACGCGTTTTGCTGCGCCACATCAGCGTCAGCCATCGCGCACCCGATGCTTGCGATATTCTCGGTCTCCGTCTGATACATATTGAAAGTATGGTGGAAGACCGTCTCGAGCTGCGACTGCCGAATGTCGGACACAACGAAGAAGGCGACCGGGTGGAACTGACGACGCACGTTCGATACGCCGATGATGATCGATGGGAAGCCAGACGTGTTGAGCTTGAAAGTCGCGTCGGCATTAAAATCTCCGTCGACATGCAGAACATAGTCTTTGGCGTACACCAAGTTGCGCAGCATCGTCTTCGTGGTACATCCGACCACTACAGGTCTCTGAGCTGTGCCGCGAGAGAGCGTTGGTTTACCGAACTCGTCTGTCGAGAAGGTGAACCCGAACGGCGCTGTTTCCGGGAGGTCATGGTGGTAGTGGCGGTTTGCGAGGATTTGCTCTGTTCTGCTGACGTCATTGTTGCCGGACAGGCCACATGTCATGTAATGGTACGCATAGCGAGTGACGGGACGCAGGAATGCCCAGCCTCTGTCGAGAGTCGATCATAACGTTCAGGATGCGAGATGGCTTGAATTTCTCCTTGACCTTCTAACTGATGAAGCGTTTCATCTGGAGGTTCAGCTTCGTGCCTTGCTCCTCGACGACCGATGAAACGTGATGGCCGTATTGCTCGATCGTGCCGCACCGGGTGATATTGCACAACATCGTGCGCAAGTACCAGTTGCATGGGTCGGTCCGTTCAGCGCAGCTTGGCGCGTTGCACTTGTAGATGGCGTAGTGCATCGTGTGCTCCGCGAAGCGCACGGAACACACCTGGCACGGCTCGTGCTGGCAGGTCTTCTCCCGGCGCTTCTGGCGGTCGAGGAACAACTCCACCTCGATATGGGAGATGTCACCAGAGATAAGCACCCACTTGTAGTTCACTGCTGCCACCATGGTTGATATCTCGAATGGCGAATGATGCACCTCGGCGCTCACAATCAAGCAGTTCCAATGCGTCCAGCGAGCTCGATGTGTGTACCAGTCGTTTGTGGACGCTAGTGCACGGTTAAAGCCATCTTGCTTGCGCACGTCCGCTCTAGGACTAGGGGTGAGATGCCCAATCACATCTTCGAGCTCTGGAGACATGATGGCGGCTCTGTACATGCGCATGTCTTCTCTGCATCATCCGGTACTTGATTGAAGTTAACGGCACAGCCCTTTAGAAAACGCATTGCCTTTTTATATTTAGGTAATTCTCCTGTACTTTTGGTGCTGTGTCCATGAAGATGTTGCCCTGCTAAACCAAAACCAACCCCTGAGTATGTGTGTTGACCCTATCTGGCCGATCGAGATGCAACCATGCATGGTCCTGGGTGGAAGCCCGCGTGCTACGTACAAGGGACATAAAACAACAGGCATCGATTTGGCTTGGATCTACGAGCATGCTTTCACCCCCTTTCTATGCCCTGTCGCTCCAGTTGGTGACTCTAATCAATGCCTTTGCAATTTTGGACGGAGTTCACAATACAAACTGAACTGTCTTCTCAACTGGTGCCAACTGTGTTCAACTGCTTCAACCAGGTCTCAACCATCCTCTGCGATTTTAAAGCAAAATACTCTGAAAAATGATTTTGCTGATCGTCGATATATTGAGATGAAGAGGCAGCATGGGTTGGTGCTTTGGCAGATTGTCGCCAAGCATCCACCCCGGTCACTGCCAGATCGCACACCCCAGACGAACCACGCGTTGTACGCTTGATGCTTTAGATGCAGCAACGTGGCGCGTCCACCGGGAGGTCTACGATGTGCACCACCACAACGGACAAGTTGAAGGTGCTGGCCGTCTGCATGATCAGGAACAGGTCCTTGGCACTGATCATCGCGTTGCAGTCGCCGAGCAGCGCGAAGCCCTTGTCCCACATAGCCTTGGGGAACGTGAGCTATTGGGTGGAGACGCCCGCTCTAATGAGCGAGAGTAGCGTGTAGTAGCAGTAGAAATCGCGCAGTGGACCGCCTCAGCCATAACTTTCGAAGGACGTGACCTTGTCAGGACCACGCTTGTCTTACAGGCTAGTGCTCGTGGCGATACTGCACGAGTTGGATGAGGCCGTATGCGAAAGTGCGCCAGAAAGATGACCAAACTCCTCTCTTCTCGAAGTGGAGTGAGTGCGCGACTGCGGTCAGATGAGTTCGAGCTTCCGCTCAACGAGAGCACCAATTGCAGGAATCACCAGCGTGTTATCTGCACCCGTGTCGCGTTACCCAGGGTGATTTCAAAGTAGAAGATTGATTAATGACAAAAGAAATGCAAAGCTTGCTGCACGGAGGCTACTCCTAGGGCTCTCCCTGTGCCTCCCACCGTGCTGCTGTTCATACAGTAGTAGACGCGTGCCGCCATCCACTGCGCACTCGTGGCTCGTGCCACAAGTGCCTGGATCTCCAGGACTTAGGCTTCTTCTCTGCTGACAGGTCCCGTGGCACGCAGCGAACGACGCCGTTGGTTGTGTGCTTGATGTTGAAGCTCGCTGAATCTCGAGCTTGAGCGTAATCAGGCGACACTGCATCAAAGCTAGATGATGCGGGGGCGATTACTCGATCTGCGTACGCAACTCATCATCATCACAGGAGTTGATGTAGTCGCGAACCATGGCCGGGACGTCTTGGAGCAGGACTGGCAGTGGCTCTCAGGGGTCTTCGATGGCCTGCAAGCCGAACCACGATACTAGCAGCTCCCAGCGGTCGTGCGTTTCGTTGAAACGATGCTCTTCGAAGTAATCCACGCCCAGTAGCATCCCTTGGCGCGACACAAACTCCAAGAGCTCTGCAGTCTGATTCAGCTCGGAGTCCGCGTAGAACTTCAGGCGAGACGGATGCACGTCGTACTCGCGGCCCAATATCAAATGTTCAACCAAAAAGGAGTGCGGTTTCGCTTCTTTCACCTTGAACGAACCGACCCACTGACCGAGGAGCTTGTTCTTGGGCAGACGCTGGTAAATTCGCGACCAGAGAACAAAATCTCCGACATCAAAGTTGACAATTGAGCCTTTGTGGGCAGCCACGTCCTGCACACGTTTGCGCTCCTTCACATCGACGACTACTTTGTGCATGCCGTGCAGCGAGCGTCGCAGAGAGGTCAGCTCGTCTTCGATCGGGCTTGGGTCGATAGAACGCAGTTGCTCTGTTCCATCTCGACGCTCCACGATTTGCATCCAGTGACGACGAGGCAGGAAGTCCGGTAAACAGCTCAACAGGAGCGTGGCCTCCGAGTGAGTGGACAGGAGTGTGGTTCAGGTTTCCTTGGAGCACAGGCAAAAGATATGGTCACTCTTGCGCATCGAGGTCGTACTTCATCAGGAGGGCTCGCAGTACCTGTAGTGCGTCCTTGTTCAGCCGCTCAACTGTGCCATTTAGCCACGACGAGTAGACCGGTGAAAATTCACGCTCGATCTTGAGCCGCGCACACAGGTGCTTCACCGTTTCATTCCGGAAATGAGCACCTTGATCGGAAAGAAGAGTCTCAGGAACTCCATAACTCGCACACCACACTGAGGGGAGCTCCGCCGCCACGAAAGCTGTAGGTGTCGCACACGGGAATAACTCACAGTAGTGAGTCAACTCGTCCTTGGTCACCAAAAGGTAGGCTGTTTCCCCGTATCCATTGCCGAGGGAGATAAAATCCCAGTGTAGGGCTTCGTTTCTCTTAGTCGCCACCAGTGTAGGACCGTACGGGCGAGGAATAATGCGTGGCCCTTTCACATACATGCAGAGTAAACACTCACGAACAAACTTTGCCACTATGTCATGAACACGAGCGATCCAGAAGTGCTGCTGCAGGGCAGTGTACATTGGGTCTTGGCCACGGTGTCCATGCGCACCGGTGTGTGCCACGATGAAGACGCGTGCGAGGAATTCTTTAGCCTCGTTCGGAATCCACGGCCGACCTTCAAAAGTCAAGACACCATCCACCTCTTCTAGAGATACTCGCAGGCGAGATCGCTCGCGTCCCAGCTACGGCTTGAGCCTCACGAATTTCATCAATAGTAGGGAACACGAATGCAGCATCGGACAACGGCCGTAACTGAGAGATCGTCGCCAGCGGTGCTGCACGACGGCTGCGCGTCTGGACGGCAGCTACTCGGACAGTCTCGCGCGTGTGCCATCGCGAGACGATGTCGGCCCAGACGTTATCTGTTCCAGCAATATGCTCGATGACGTAATGTAGTCCACAGAGCCTCATAGCCCAGCGCTGTAGCCGATCACGAACATGCTTCTTGAGTGCTTCATGGGGGACAAAAATGTATACCAAATTCGCGTGGTCGCAATAGAGTCTAATCCCTTTTCGCGGAGCAGGAAATACTCGAGATCGTGGCAAGCCTTGACAATAGGATATGCCTCCTTTTCCACGATCGACCAGTTCAGCTCATTGTGCTTGAAGGTGCCGCCTTTGCAGATGACCATCTGATGACGCTGTTTGGCGACCGGTAGCGCCGGATCCCAGTCCACAACTTGAGTGACCACGATCGATTAGCCAGGAGCTCGGCATCCGGATCAGGGAAAGTCATGACCGCCGAGTCACATACGAGCAGCAGCATCTCCTCGTAGGCTGCCTGTTCTGGCTTCGTCCAGACCTTTGGCGCCGTCAGAGCTTTCCGACTACGTCCACCGACGCGCTTCTTTTCCGCCACCAATTTTGTCTGGAGTGAAGCAATCATCCTTGCGCAGTCTGGAAGCGAGTCGTGCAGCCAGTTTGTGGCAAGGCATGGAGAATACAATAGGAAATGCTACTGGCGGTTGCGGCCACCAGTTAATAATGACTGCAGTATAAGAAACGCAATAATAATGATTGCAATGATTGCAATGTATTGATGCAGGGTTTGCTACGGCTGGTCATCTATCGGATCACTCTTCGATGCAGCCAAGGAGCGTTGCGCTGTTCCACATGTCGCGATTGGCGCGCAGGAACACCATCCGCTCAAAGTTCGCGGGCAGTGTCGACGAACGAAGCGACGTCAGCACGAGCTTGCACCCAGAAAACAACCTCTCACAGGTGTTGCTGGTTCGAGGCGCACTGTGCACGAGCATGTCATACTGAACAGAAGCTCGGCCAGAGAGGCGCGGCTTCTTCGCTTGCCGAAGAATCGTCGCGGCGAAGTCGTCCTTGGTCGCGGTTGCAGGGTGTGGTGCAGTTGGGGGAAGCACGAATCCGGCGACGGAGCGATGCTCAGTTGCAGACAGCGGGACGTCGCCTTGGATCTTGACGACAGCGTCCTCGAAGTCGGGCGAATGGACAATCGCGGCGGTAGGCAGCAAATACTCGCCCATGATTGGGTACTTTTCAACGCAAGCATTGAATAGCAGACGTACCTCCGCCAGGGTGCGCTGTTCCGCCTGGAGCTTCACGCAGACGCTATCAAGCTCTTCAAGCTTGTCGACCAGTGTCACGATGCGGCGATGAGCGTTACCACGCGGCACGTACTCTTCGACGGTGTTCACGGTCAGGATAGCGTCGCGGATCTTGACGTAGCGTTGCAGCTTTAGGAAAGTAGATGGCCAACGAGTGGCATTGGCCTTGATCGGCTTGAGCCTGGTCGCCTTCGCAAGCGTAGAGGAATTCTTGACTTGACGCCGCAGAATCATCAGGCTCTGA
>MBAC02009703.1:0-14977 GCA_001712635.2 Nothophytophthora sp. Chile5
CAAAGCTCTCCGAGGCCTCCAGCAGCCGTGAGGACGGTCCATACAGCGTCCAGCGTTGCCAGGCGATAGTCACGCAGACTGGAACGGTTAAAGCGTCACATCAACGATCGCCAGTCAAATTCGCACCGTTAGTTAGTTGGCAAATCAGTCGTGGAAGCACAACGTTAGCATAGCCAAAGCTCGAAGCACAGCAACGAATTTTGTCATGTCTTGCTGAAATGATGTGCACTAAACTGGTCGTTTGTTTCAAGTGCTCTCCAACTGTGTGCGCTTTTACCCACTGTCTGGTACATGGTACCAATACCAGCCATCGTCTTGCCGCCAAAACGAGGAAGGTTTCCCCCGCCAAAAGCTAATCAGAAACCAAATCACCAGCAGACCAGGACGCACTTTGCCCGTTTGTTTGTTGGAGACGCAGGTACCGCGAGGACGAGCAAATGGAGGACCTAGAGATCCAGGTATTTCCGAGGGTTGTGCTGAATTGGAGACCCCTTTCTCGCCGCTGACTGGGACTTGCGCTTGTGCTTTTGTGCGTTATTTGCTCTGTGCTCCAGTGCGTGAAGAACGTGGTGCTGGAGGTGGTGCGCGAGGACGGGGAGATCGACCGCACCACGCTGAAGGACGACTTGGTGCTGCGCAAGGAGGTCGGCAATGCGCGGCTGGTCAGTGGCGACTCCATGTTGTGGGTTGGCAAGAGCGTGTTAGCTCACAAAGACGCCACGGTGGACTCGACGCCCACACGTACCGTGCGCGTGGAGAACGGCAAGCGGCGATTCGTGTTTACGGTGGGCTTAGACGCGGCTGGGAAGCAGTTTTGCGCGGAACTGAAGGATCAGGTGGATGGTAAAGCTGGCGTGGAGATCCGCAAGAAGAAGCGGAAGATCCGCAAGCAGCTGAGTCAGGCGATGGGCTTCACACCCGTCAACACACTTAAAAGCCCCGCCAAAAAGCCGCCAACGACGCCGAAGCGTAGTCCTCTGGCCAGCATCCGGTCACCGCAGCTGTCGCTGCCTCCTCCTTTGCCAGTGAAGACTGCGTCGGGTGTTCCAACGTCGTTCCCATCGCCATCAAGGTCGCCGTTCCGCTCTCCATTCCGCAAGAAGGCGCGCCACTCGCTAAGTCCTTCGAGCGCAGGGACCTCAGTGCTCGAGCCTACGACTCCGTCTTCCCGCTCTCCCGCACGTGAATGGCTCAGTCCAGTTCGGTCTCTGAAGCTGCGGAGTGGACCGACTCCACCCGATCTCAAGCGGAATGGCAACCATGCGCTTGAAAACTCCAACGGAGCAGACGATGCTAGCAACGAAGAAGGCCATCGACGGAAATCCATCACTGGGACACTGAACAGACGCGTGCGATCGCTCCAGTTGCTGCTGGATGACGAGCCGTCGAAGAATACGCCACCGAAATCAGCCGAGCGGCAGCAAAAGGCAGTCGCAACCTCTCGGTTTTTCCAGAAGAAGACACCGAGCGGCTCTCCATCCCAGGTTTTAGCGCCGAAAGCGCTGGATATGTCGATGGAATCTGCTGTTACAGATACCACCGAACAGCCCGATGACGAGATTGCAACGGAGGAACTCGACCAAGTCGACGACGACTCCAATACGGCCACTTCTGCGGATGGACCACACCGGAGCACGCACGGCTTGCTGAACCTCGGCAACTACTGCTACATGAACGCGATTATCCAAGCGCTGGCGTCTCTCCCTGCGTTCGTGAGTGGCGTGCAGAACGAAGAAAACTTGCTGAAGATCATCCGGAAGCAGCCGTATACGAGTGTCAAGTCCAAGACGCTCGAGCAGCTCAAGGCCACGTTCGATACGTGGCGAACCAGTGGCGACACGAAGCATCTCGCCTTACAATACGCGTTGGACCAGCTGCTCCAACAGGTCATCAAAGGCAGCGAAACGTCAATCAACCCAGAGCCGCTCAAGAACGTCATGGGCAGGAAAAACGCCATCTTTGCGACGTACGTGCACAGTCTTGTGCTTTCTGCAATGACTTGGGCGACTGCTCCTAACCTTATTCCCTTGGCTTGCTTGGTCGTTTATTCTTCCTCCTTTTGCGCTGCAGTCATTTCCAGCAGGATGCACACGAGTTTCTGCTGAATCTGGTGACTGAGTACGAAAAAGAGCTGGTGAGAACGGTACACGAGGTGACGGAGAAGGTCCTGGAAGAGAGCAAGACGTCGCCTCAAACGCCGAGATCTCGCCTGCTGAATTTCTTTCGCAGTGCTCCGAAAGGAGACGAGACGCAGCAAGCGAAGAAGGCGCCGACAGCAGACGGAGACCTGGGGCTGATCTGCCAGCTGCCTCCCGCGAAGTGTTTCCGGGCGGAACTCAACCGCACGTTGACCTGCAGGAACTGTGGATACAGTCGAAAGCAGGCGGAGACGTTCTACGATTTCTCTCTGGATCTGCCATACTACCCCATTCCGGAGCAAGAACCCACGGTTGAGCAGGAGCCGCAAGAGCCATCAGCAGAACGTCAGTGCTTCTGCGATCTGGCGGCAATCGTGCAGAACAATGACAATGAACGGTTCTACTGTTGCCCGAAATCTTCCTGCAGTTTTCGAGAAAAACTGGTGGAAAGCGAGGAGGTCAAAGCTACCCCACCGAGTCAAGACCCGGATGTGGCCATGCGATCATCGACGTCGCCGTCTCCAGCATGGCCAACGCGGCCATCGTCGATCGATTTGGACACGTTGATCCAGAAGCAATTCGAGCCGGAGATCCTGGAGCTGACGTGTGAGAAATGCAAAGTCGGGAAAGAAGCCGAGTCGGCCTACGAGGTCAAGTCTCTCCCGTCGGTGCTTGTCTTACATTTGAAGCGGTTCGAGGTGAATCCCCACACTGGCGCTCTCTATAAGCGATGCGATCCCATCGTTCCTCCCATCGCGATCGATCCGATCCACGCGATCAACAACACGCTGCCATCAGGGAACGAGGCAGCATACAAGCTCAAGGTGGGTGCTCGTTTCTTGCAAGTGTGAAGCTCGCATCGGCCGTCTCACGAACCTTGTTTTTGGTATGCGAACAGAGTATTGTACACCACCTCGGGAAAAGCATTGACGAAGGCCACTACGTCACTGATGTCTGCGACGCTGAAGGCCAATGGATCCGTCGAAACGACACGCACGAATCTCTGGTAAGAACGCCATCTCTCCGATTTGCAGCGTGCTCTTGCGACGCATAAGACTCACTGCTCCTTCCTGTTCAAATGGTGCTGTGCAGATTTCCGAGGATTACGCTTTACGGGCGTATCGGAGCCAGGAGTCGTGCTACATGGTGTTCTACGTCAAATCGGAGTTGGACGACATTAACGAGGGCAAAGAGAACGTGCCGCTCAATCTCGCGCTACCACGAGATGAAAACGACGAGAACGCCAGCCAGCAACAACAGGGAGGCCGTGACACTGGCCTGCGAGCTTTCCTGTAGGCTAGACCAAGGCTCTATCTGGTGGTACGCGTGAATGTCCGTTGGTGTGTCCGTCCAAATTCTTTATTAGTTTTTTTGTAAATGAACTTGTGCCTTGTATTGGTCCTGCTCTCTTGTGTCGGCTCCGCAGCATTCTCTGCTGCCTGGTACGTACGGATCTTGAAGTGAAGCCTCCTCTGTTGTAACAGTTCTGCTCCCATTCTAAGTGATCTACAAGCGGGTGATGCTGAACGTTGACGATGGCCTCGTTTCTCGCCTCAAGGTCGTGGTTTTCCTCCAGTGGCTGGCTATTGAAGGATTCGCTGTCACGTCCGTCACAGGGAGATGTCGTTCGGATTTGCGAACGCGTCTGGAGATTCCTCCACGGGGATCCAGCGCATTATCACACCTGTACAGGGAACAAAAGCCAATTAGAACGACGACGCCCAACAACACCCCAATCTCCATACTGCAGTTGGATCGTACCGACAGGAAGGGAGAGCCCTCCCAAGCCCAGGCAAACGAGCCAGTGGGTGATCGAGATGCCACTCGTCTTGGTGAAATTGCCGCCCAGCTCAGCAAGCAGCACCTGGACCACCAGAGTGGTGAAGATGATCATGAGGAAGAGCGGGTTGGCGACCACACCGCTGAACACGCGCCAGTCGTTGTTGGTCTTGCGCGCGTTGAACTCATTGAAGACCTGGCAGAACACGAACGTGTTGAAGATGACGGTGTAATGACGGTAGTCATACGACGTGCAGTAGTCGTCCAGGCAATCCATGGGGTAGTCGACAAGTTCCACGGACGCGTCCTCCACATAGTCTTCGCAAGATAGACTCGAGCACACGTCTCCAGCAACCGTGGCGCACGTGTCGTTGCTGAGTGCATCGAAGCTGGACTTGACGGTGTACTCAATTGCGATGCATTCGTTCCCGTCATGGTACCCGAACTGCTCAGCGCCGTAAACGAGCAGCAAGAACACCAGCAGCAGCTGGAAAGCCGACTGAACGATGATGTTCTTCACCATGCATTTCCCCAAGAGTTTCGCGCTCTTCTTGTATGGACGGCGGTCCAGCAACATCTCGGTCGGCGCCTCCGTGCCGAGAGCCAAAGCGCCCATCGTGTCCATTATGAGATTGATCCAGAGCATCATGACCGAGTTCAAGGGCGGCTCCAGCCCCGACACGGCGCTCACGAATGTCACAACGAGCGCCACGATGTTGACTGTGAGCTGGAACTGCAGGAACTTGCGGATGTTGTCGTACACGCACCGACCCCAGAGCACGGCCTTCCGGATCGAGGAGAACTTGTCGTCCATGATGATGATGTCCGACGCTTCCTTGGCCAGATCTGTGCCGGTGATGCCCATGGCCATGCCCACGTCTGCCGCACGCAGCGCTGGTGCATCATTCGTGCCGTCTCCCGTCACGCCAACGACCTCCGACCGGTCTTTGAGCAGATTTACCAGTCGGAACTTGTCGTCGGGAGAAGATCGGGCCAACACCTGCAGTCTCGGGAGCAGCTTGCTCAAGTCTTCCACACTCATCGTTCGGAACACGGGGCCTTCGAGAGCGACGCCATCCGCCGCCATGATGCCACATTGCCTGGCAATTGCTGTCGCCGTGTGGATGTTGTCGCCCGTGACCATCCGCACCATGATACCGGCGCGTCTGCAATCCTTGATAGCATCCGTGACATCCGGTCGCAGAGGGTCCTGAATGCCGAAAATCGCATTCACGACCAGTTCCTGCTCCGGCGCCTCAAGAAGCTCTTGAAGATCATCCGGCAGTTCTCCACTGGCGAAATCCCGATGAGCAATACAGATCGTACGGAGGGCAGACTCGGCCATGGCCTGGATCACCTGATTCAACTCGGCACGCTTCGTCGAAGACAGCTCCAGGATATTTCCTCCCGCGTCAACGTACTTGATGGCGCGGGTCAGTATCACTTCCGCAGCTCCTTTCGAGTACAACCGACAGCTCCCATCGCCCCGTTTGACGATCACCGCCATGGATTTCTTTTCCGAGGAAAACGGGAACATCCGATCGCCACGCGCGAGTTGAAAGTGCTTTCGCCGCAATTCCATGAGCGGGAAGTTGAGCTTGCTGAGCCACACGAGCATCGCGCCTTCGGTTTTGTTGCCTTGCACCTGCACCACGCCGTCCACTTGCTTTAGGAATGCACTGGTATTCACCGCGACATTGGCAGCCAGGTCTCCGAGAGCCACGGCGTCCACCGCGAGCTGCGCTTGGCTCGGGTCCGAAAATTCGCTCTTGAACAACTTGCCAAGCACCCAGCCTTGCACCACCGTCATCTTGTTCTCCGTGAGGGTGCCCGTCTTGTCCGAGCAGATGCTCGTGACGTTGCCCATGGTTTCACAGGCAGCCAAAACGCGGATGAGATTGTTATCATGCAGCATCTTCTTGGTGGAGTAGGAGAGTGAGATGGTCACCGCCAGAGGCAAGCCCTCCGGGATGGCGACCACAATGATGGTGACGCCGATCAAGAAAGTGTGCAGAATGTAGGACGGCCACGAGTACTCCAACTTCTTGGAGTCCGACAGCGAGTACATGACGATCATGGCCACGATCGTGGCGATGGAGAAGAACATCCCCACGTAGCCGATCTGCTTGGCCATCTCCTCCAGCTTCTCCATCAACGGCGTGGCCTTCTGCTCCCGCACGAGCTTGGACTTGATTTTCCCCCAGCGACTCTCGGCGCCGACTGCGATCACGAGACACTCGCCACGACCGCTAGCCACCAGACAGCTCGATAGCAAGAACGGGTCTTTGTTCAGCGTCTTGCTCACGTCGTCAGGTTCGCCCGTGAGACTCGATTCGTTGCATTTGAGATCGCTACCGTTGATCAGCACCGCGTCTGCCGGGACTTTGTCGCCTGTTTCGAGGATCAGCACGTCTCCTACGAAGATCTCCCCCACTGGCACCTGATCCGGCTTGCCGTAGCGCAGTACTTTCACCTGAACGTCGTCGTTCTTGGCGCTTAGCGCTCGGAACTGCTTCTCCTTGGAGTAGTTGTTCACCGACGTCACGATGGCCACCAAGACGACCCCAAAGAGGATAGCCACACCTTCACTCCAGCCACTCTCCGGGTGCTCCAGATAGCCGGTGACCATGGACGCAATGGCTGCGATGATGAGGATGATGAGCGTCGTGTCCTGCAAACTCTCGACGAAGAGATGGAACAAGCCTTTCATGGGCGCATCCACGAAGAAATTGCGACCGAAGAGCTCCTGCCGAACGGCGAAGTTCGTGTCGACCTCACTGCGAGGCAGTCCGTGCTCCAGATTCACACACAGCAACGTGGCCAGCGCTCCGACGCCGCCTATCCGCGTCAGCTCCGCGAGGTTCTCCTCCGTCATCTGGTCCTGATTCAGCAAGCGAACCTCCTCCATTGTGATGCCATAGGGCGACGATGGCGCCACTTTGTTCCCGCTGATCGCGGTCGTCGAGGCGCCGCTGACCCCGCTGGATTTCGCCAGCGGCTGCACCGACGTGAACCCGGTCATGCTATCGACTGCTGAGACTCGCGCCAGTTCGGACGCTGGATTGTGGAAGAAGAGAGGGGATATTCGCACCAAAAGCCTTGGAAAGAGTCGCCTTTCAGCGCCGTGGCATCTGGTGACCAGCGAGAGAGGCGAATGCGCAATTAATCTGCGCCGCTCGCTTGCTTTGCCGCAGAGAATCCGCTGTGCTGCTGCCTTGGCCACCGAACTGCCGGCCAGAGAGGCGGCTTTCCGTTTTGGCGCTGGCGGGGGTACGTTTCGCCGTCGCGTCCGATGACTCGCGCCCAAAATATACGCGGGTCAGCCATCGCATCTAGCGCGGCAAAAATAGCGATCGGATCCATCTGCACTTCCAAGTTCAAAGCTGGTGAAGCTCTTGGGCTGAACTCTTGCACATATCAGCGGATTCTACCCAATCACATGGCAGATCCTCACACTTGAAGGATCTGATTGGTTCAAAATTGTAATTGCAGGACCATTTTTCTGCGCAATTGGAAACTGGTAGACGACCACAGGAGAAAGCTCCGCCGCGGACGATGCCGCTCTGCGCCGCCTGCTGCGTCACCAAAGGCATCAACAGGTGCGTCTGCTGCCCTCTCGTCTTCGGGTGGCTCGTAGCTACTGATTGACTGGCTGCACGCAGATTCCATGGAGGACAGAGACGTCTGCGTCGCCCGGTGTGCAAGGAGTGCTTTCGGGCGGGGAAGCCACCGGTCGATCTCGGCGGAGCGCCGGAAGACTTGCCGTACGTATTGTGCAAAGCCCACTTGCAGCGTTTTGATGCTGTGTTAATCGAAGTGCAATCCGTGCGTTGCAATGGGCTGCGTATTATAGGATCCGAGCCCCTGGAGACGACAAGAAGACCACGTCCTTGGCGGATTTCCAACTGCTGAGTGTGATCGGCCAAGGCGCCTTCGGGAAGGTGCGCCACGTGATGGCCAGGTGGCAAATGCACTGTGTACCAACGTGTGTCGATTGCGCATTTCAATTTTTCTTGCAGGTGCTGCTGGTGCGGCACTCCACCACCGAAAAAGTGCACGCCATGAAGGTACCAATGGGTTTCGCTTCGCGCGGTGGTTGCCTGTGCTCGGTTTGGGTGATTTGGGCATTGCTTCATGCCGAAGATGATTTCTTTCTACCAATTCAGATCATCAGTAAGCAGTTTATCATTGACAAAGACAGCGTGCACTACATGAAAACGGAGAGAGACGTCATGACCAAGGTAGCGTCGATGGCACTCCTATCCGTGACGCATCGATAGCCAAGGTTAAGCTTGGTCTTGTGGTCTGCCTCACCGCAATGCAACAACTTTGTTCTCTGCGCCTTTGCTAGATCCGCCACCCGTTCGTCATCAGTCTGGACTACGCCTTCCAAACGGAATCCAAGGTAAGAGTCAGTGCTTGCGTTCTATCGTGTGCCGTCTGATCAAGCGTTGTGGTGAAATTGAGGGTTCCAGGTCTATTTGGTGATGAATTACCAGTCTGGCGGAGAGCTTTTCTCCTATTTGAGAGAGGAAGGCACTTTCACGGAGGTATCAGATCACGGTAGCACACTATCCTTGCTGGTCTAGCTGCTGCTGTTGGTAGCTGAGACTAACACATACTTGTAGGACGCTGTGCGCTTTTACCTGGCCGAGATGATCCTGGCCCTGGAGCATCTTCATGGGTATGGCATCATCCACCGGTGCGTTCCAATCGATTGGTGCTTATCGCAAGGAGAGGAAGCGCCACGCTCTTAATTGACTCACAATGGTACTCCTTGTCCAGTGACCTCAAGCCTGAAAACGTGCTCATTTCAGCGGAAGGGCACATCAAGCTGACCGATTTCGGCTTGGCCAAGGAATATGTCGAGGTTCTGGAAGCTGGCTGCGGTCTGGAAAGGGGTCTAGCCAGCGAACGAATTGGGATCTGACGCCCTGCAATTTGAACGAACAGGGCCAAGAGTTGCTTACTGTTTGCGGCACCAAGGAGTACATGGCTCCAGAGATGCTTCTTGGGAAGGGCTACGACTCGGTGAGGCATCAACGCTGCTTAACGACCCGTCTAAGCGTGCCTCACGTCGCTGTGGTGTCTTTCACTTCCTTTTTAGGCCGTGGACTGGTGGTCGCTTGGTGCTCTGGCGCATGAGATGCTGACTGGGAACCCGCCCTTCAAGGCCAGGAATGCGTCAGAATTGCATCGGAAAATCATTGCCGGCAAGGTTTGCTGCTGCTGCTGTTTCAGTTATGACGCATAGGCGATGGAGAAGCGTTCACCCACTTTGACTGCGAACGCCTATGCTGCTCTCTGGATGTTCCCCGTGGCAGCTTCAATTGCCGGGATGGCTCTCGGGTGAGGCACACTCGCTGATCAAGTGTCTACTAGAGCGCAATGTTAGCAAGCGGCTCGGCGGCGGGAAATCCTCCATGTTTGTGGTGCGTGGCGTGCAGGCGCTGAAGCGCCATCCGTTTTTCAAGGTACGGAGTGGGAGTGAGCACTCACTCATCTCAAGGATACGAGGTTTCAGGCGGGGGGATACTGACTGTGTTTCCCAACGACAACGCAGACCGTGAATTGGGACGAGATCGAAAACCTCCGCGTTCCTCCACCGATGGTCCCCACGGTCCATCACGAAGCGGACACCAGCAACTTCGACAAGAAGTTCACGGACATGCCAGCGTCCGACCTCATGTGCGACCCGGTCGTTGACGAGGACGACCGACTCTTCCGCGGGTTCTCCTTCTACAGACAGGAGAGTCTCAAGGATCTCATGGGCCTCGCAAGCGTGCAGTCTCCCGTCAACACGGACCTGCTGCCCACCATCGCCAGTCTGGTGGCCACAGGCGACGACATCAAGGACATCAACGATGCGATTGCCACAGCAGCGAGCAAGCAGTCAGGCATCAGCATCCTCAGCTGATTTACTACCTCAAGCAACCCCAAGGTCTCTGTTGCTTCACGTTTAAACGTCCTTCTTCTCCTCCAGCTTCGTCGCGAGCGTGTCGATGGAGCGGAACTGACGCGTCCAGCGCGAGTTGTAGAGGAACGGGCGCAAGTCGAAACGGTTGTCATCGGGCGAGTAGTTCTCAGCGTGGTACGACGGCGTCAGCGTGGTCATCTTGTGACGGTTGACGGAGTAATAGAAGAAGAAGCGCTTGACCTTTGCCGCCACGACGGTGGGAGCCAGATGGCTCCACACGTTCGTGAGCTTGCGGAACATCCAGTAGGGGCCGCAGCGGTCGATCTTGCGCAGACGCCCGAAGAACCCGAGTTCCTCATACGTCATCCCCATGTCCTCCTCGTCCAGCTGCGAGTGGTCGGCGTCCTCTCCGGCGTTCTCGTCCGTGGGACGCAACTCCGCCGTCGGTGGGGCCTCTACCACGGACTTGAGCGACGGGTAGTTGTACTTGACCGCTCCCCAATAGAGCAGTTTCTTCAAATCGCCCTTGGACACCGCTCCAATTGGATTCAAGTCGCCACTACTGCAGTCATACTTGGTCATGTACCCACGCAGCGCTTCGTCAACATTACCAGAGCTGAGCACGAGGAGGAAGCCGGTCTTGGAGCGCACCCACGGCAGCAATTGGGCCAGGAGATACGCCATCACCATACGCAGACGCGCCTGGATGTTCTGGAGCGCCAGATCTTGCTGCAAGTTGCCTCCACGTGAGAGATACTGCGGCGTTTTGCCTGTCAGTAGCTGGAACGTGTTCACAACCGCCTCCACCATCATATTCATGCCCATCTCAAGATGATAGCACCCGATTTCGGCAGCCAGCGACGACGCGCGCTTCTTGGTAGCTGCCGAGCTGTTCTTGGTGCCCATGTACGTCGTGTGGAGCACATGCGAAGCCAATTCCGAGGCGGTCAACGGCTTATAGGCCTCCTCAGTCGTGCCCAGGATGCGCTGCACATCCTTAATCACTTGCTGATCGCCATTGTTCGCTGCTTCCACCACGAGATGACACATGACTCCGACAATACAGGCCACAGACGACGAATCCGCGCCGCCGGAAAGCGGCAGGAAGAACCCACTGCCTCCGCTTCGACGGAGATAATCCCACATCCAGCACGCCGGACCCAGCGCAATCTCTTCCTCCGGCACGTGGTAATGCACGTCGATGGCAGCACTGGGCTGTGCGAACGACCCTTCATCGTGGCACAAGCTGAAGTTCACCTCGATCTTGGGGATCACTGTGTCTAACGAACTGGCCTGCTCGCTGCGACTGCTGACAGACCCGCGGTACGACCGCACGTCGTCCAAATCCACCGTGGCCGTGACCACCTCCACATCCTGGACCGAGAACTGCGAGCCCTGCGCCACCACCTGGCCGTTCACCACGATGACGGCGCATCCATCGTAGTACAGACGGCCGCCATCACAGCCTTGCTGGTTCGCGTAGAGATACACGCCGCCGCTCTTCGTGGTGGCGCCGCGGATGAGGTCCATGCGCTGATTCAGTTTACGTAGCTGATGGTGCGAGCCAGAGCCATTGCCGATAATCTCCACGCCCGCCAGACTGAGGTTGATGTGCGGACTGTCGGGCGTGAAGAGCTCTTCGCAGGTCTCAGAAGCGCACGACGAGTCCAAAGTCGACACGGCGCCGGAGCCGAAGGGCACGTGCACGCAGCCCGTGAGCTTCTGCAGACTGGCGGGGAGCACGTACTTGTCCAGGCCACGCGATATGCCCTTCTCCAGCGCCGACTTCCACGTGGTGAACCACCGCTTCTCGCGGTAGTTGCCGTCGTCGGCCAGAAAGAGTTTGGGGCGGATGAAGATGATGCGCTGGTCCAGACAGTAGACGCGGCAGTTGTAGCGCACGCCGTTGTGCATGACGGGCATGCCGATGTCGCACAGGATGCCGTTGGTGGCGTCCGAGCGCAAGATGCTCTCCAGCGACTCCCAGCAGTGGAAGAACGTGTCCTGCTCCAGGAAATGGTCCTCGCAGCCGTAGCCGCACACCTCCAGCTCCGGCCCCACGCGGTACCGCGCACCACGCGCTTTGGCCTGCCGGATGGACTCGAGGATGCGCTCCAGATTGCCATCGAAGTCCAGCGCCCACTGGTTCAGGTTGCACGTGGCCACAGTCACGAGCGCACTCATGTTGCTCGTCTTGCTCTCTCTCTCTTTTGCCCTGGAGTTCTGTTATGCTGACCCACTTTGGGAGAAGATCCGTCCGTCTGCTTGTGACGGGTTCTGACGCGTCGAGCGGGTCAAGCAAGCGACGGGTTCGGACATCCAGACCTGTTTGGACAACCCGGGTTAATGTGGTGGGTTTGGACCGCCGCTCGGTCGGCCCAGCCCATCTGCCTGTCAATGTTGAGGTGAAGGGACGCGCGAAATGCTGTTGTTCGAATGGAGCAGGGCTATCCACGGACATTTCCAGACAGGCTTTTCAGTGCACATGTATCAGTCCATGTGGTTCTGGTATCTGGTCTGTTCATGCTTTCTCTGATGGTGCGTTCGGACGGCCTGGAACGCGCACTCCAAGTAATGATACTTCTGGGCCAAGTTGAGGACGCTGGCCGAATGCTCCCGAAGGGCTGCGACGCAGTTCGAAAGATCGCCCCACGTAGCACTTTTAAGAAGTGAGAGAAGGCCATATTGCTCATCATACTTCAACGCGAGCACCTCCACCCACCATGTACGGTTTAGGCTTCGTGCTACTCCCTGTATTGTATTGCGCCGCGCATGAAGCGCCCGGAAGCCGGCGCTGGACGCCGTCTGCTTTCAAGCAGATTGCCCCCATAGTCCGCACATGTGATACGCATGCTATTCCGCTGCAAGCGCCTCAAGACAGCACCACCAGGTACCATGCATGCCTTGTCAAGCCATGCCTTCCTCGGCAAAAAGGCTTCCCTCCCGACGCCTTCCCGCGCACGCAACGAACAATTCAGCGCAGTCTCGGCAAGAGTATCCGATACTGAACATGCGTCGTCAGTGGACCACCGAGATCCCACTTCTGGCGCTCATGCTCAAGGCCGAATGTGCCTCGGCCCACACACACATCCGCCATCTGGACGGGCGGAGCTGGCGCTCCAAGGCGGCTTTCACGCCGTATCAGAGCTCCACCCGGCGTGGCGGAATGGCCGGCTCTTCGAGCAGCCGCTGCACGTATTCCCAGTCCACCCCTCCATTTGCCGCCGCCGTGTCAACTCCGCGCGCCTTAGGCAGCGCCGTCGCCCTCCGAAGGGCAGCATTTTGGTGTCGCGCTGGCTTCAGGCTGGCTTTGACTAAGCAATTGAATTGTTCCACAGATCAAAATTCGAACCTAAAGAGGCAAAGTTGAAAACGGGTTAGGGAACCTCGTTTTATGAATGAGAGCACTCACCAAGCAAAGGGGCGCGGGTAGGCATTTCGGTATTAGGTAACGCAGATTTGCGCCAATGGAGACTCGGTCCGGCAGCGCATCCGCAGTATGATTGGTGGAAAAGACCAGATCCACTCCGATTTAAGCCGTCAACTCTTGGCGACCGCCTCTTTTGCTCCAAGGAATTGACAGGCGGAAGAAGCGCGAGTGGCAAAAGACCAGGCGGTATGTCGCCCCTCCCATAGAGCAGAGGAGGTCCACCGCGCGCTTCATTTGCCAGCATAGCGCGCGCGCAACTCCCGTGGTCAACGCTGCGCTTGCGGGCCGAAGCAGAACGGACGCGCCACGCGACGCCGCGCCTCGGCGTCTCAAACTCCCTTTGCTCATCGTCGTGACCGCCCGCCACTCAATCAATCGGACAGGAGCGAGCGAGTGCCGGCCTCCAAGCAGCGCAAGTTCAGGCGGAAGGGGAGCTGATGGCGATGTGTTTCTCGGCGTCGACGACGCAGAACTCGTCGGCCTCGTCCAGCGTGAGTGACCCGAGTGACAGCACCAACTACTTCGGGCGGCGCTTGGACGGCAGCGATGACGGCGACGTGCAGCTGCAGATGGAGTTCGACGGCGCGACGGCTGTTGCCACCGCCGTGAATGCGCTGTCGTTTCTGGGCTATGCGTTCATCCTCGCCACGTACTTGCTGTTCCCGCCGGTGCGAAAGCAGCACTCGTCCTTGCTCATCTGGGTGGCGCTCATGGGCATGCTCTTCCACGGCACGGTGCTCGCGCAGTCGCCCGAGGCCTACGGCACGTGCTGTACGACGGCACCGGTGATCCAGTTAGCGCTGCTCTCGCACGAACTCTACTTTTTCGCACTCGCCTTCAACTTTTACTTCACGACCAAGTACCCGTTCCGCTCGGCGCGATGGCTCAATGTCATCTACCACGTGTGTGTGTGGGTCATCAGCGTGGCTATCGCCGTGGTAGCGTGGCAACTGGGCACGGGCCGGATCAGCTCCTACGGCTACTGCTGGTACGCCGCCGAGTACGACGGCGACGACGATGACGGCGAGTTTATCTTGCTGGAAACCTTCTTCATCCCGGTGTGTACAGGCTACTGCGTGAGCATCGGCTGCTACATTTTGGCCACGAAGCGAGTGCGACTCACCATGAGCGGGATGACCCACGCGCGCACGAATCTTGACTCCATGCGCAGCTTCCTGTTCTGGAGCTTCTCGCTCTGGGTGGTCGTGACTATCCCGTACATTTTGCGGCATCGCAACGTTGTGATCGCCAACACAACGTCCGAGAAGGCGTTGCGCTTCGTGGGGCGTCTGGCGATCGCCTTCAAAGGCACAGGCAGTGCTCTGCTCTGGACCAAATCCATGGGCGTGTTGAAAACGTTCAAGCTCTGGCGTGAGCACAATTGGGATGACTACTTCAAGGTGTACGACGCCACGTGGGTTCTGCGTCGTGAGATCCTGTACTTCGCCACCAAGGGCATCCAGCTGGGTGCGAGCAGCGCCAAGGGTATCTCGGAGAGCGATAGCGTCAACCCGAACGTCGAGTCCATTTTCTCCTTCACACAGCGCTCGGGCATCTTCCCGTGGCAGCTACGGCTGGGCGCGGTATCGCAGGCGCCCAGTGTGCTGTCCATCGAGCTGGATGGCGCTACGACCGGCCAGAAGGCCATCTTCCGTGACTTTGAGCCCGAGGCCTTCCATGAGATTCGACGTATGTCGGGCATCTCGCGTGAGA
>MBAC02009704.1:0-25709 GCA_001712635.2 Nothophytophthora sp. Chile5
GGCCACATTGTAGCCAGTCTTGCCCGTGAGCTCCTCGCAGGCCTCGTGGGACGTGCAGCTGCCGCTTCCAGGCGGGATGGCACTGATATCGTACCAGGTGTAGCCGCCCGTGATGGAGAACTCGGCCAGAGTGGCCTCGTCACCCGAGCCGTGACGGAACATGCCATTGTAGCCGTCGGCCAGCGTGCGGCTCGTGGAGCTGCCGGCCGAGATGGTCTCGGTCTTGCTGTTGTCGTACAGGTTGATCTCGTACGAGCACGAGTTGGCGAAGCTCACGGACACCGAAGCGGCCACGGGGGCCGCCAGGAACACGGCCGCACTCAACGCGAGGAACACGCGCACCATCTCGATCGAATCGGACTCTTCAGCTGCGAAGAAGCTCGGAAAATGGGGAATGTGATGCAGCAACGACCCGGGAGACGGCGGCGCGCGATTGACAGGCACGAGTCGCATCCATGGGCCGAGCGGGTGCCGTGCGCATCGTGCCGGGCCAGCGGGAGAGGAGACGGCGGTGGTGGCCACGCCCGACGACGTTGCCCGAGGCTTATCTCAGGGGTGGCCGCCGTCCGGACGGAGCGCTGGCGGTGGAGAGCCATAGACGTCGCTCCCACGCCACCGCCATCTGGCAGGCACGCGGCGGTGGCGCCAGGGGCAGTCTTCGCGGGTTTCGTATACAGTTTTGCCTGCGAAGATGCATAGCTGTGGTGCTATGGAACATATTGGATCTCATAGGTCTGTAAGCGTAAAAAGTGGAAGGTAAGCGGAATGGACGGGAGTGCTGAAGCTGTCGTGCTTCACAGCATCAGGTTTAAGATGTTCGATGGAACGGAGATATCGAATTGAACAGGAATATGAACGAGTGTGGGCGGACCGCTCGTCCCGTCGTTGACTTTGTCTGCTCACACGTTAGCACAAAAAGATCGGCAAAAGATGCACACATCTGAGTTGATCAAATGAAAGAGGTCCTTTAAACCTCTTCAGACGCATTTGCAACGACATTGCAGTATGCGATTGCAAAGGTTTTGCGTTTTGCCAGACGCGTTGTGGGATCTCCAGTCCCCCTTTCTCAAACGGAAGTCACTGGTTTGACTGATCACAGCTACCGGTACGGTACGGTAGCCAGTCCAGCAACCAACAACTGACCGCCTCCCGCTTAAGTGTACGCTTAATGCATGGCGATTTGGCGGAATCGACAGGTGATAATGCGAAAGGGCGCGAAGAGCTGAACTCCGTGCATTTCGCATCTCTCTGTTCCGGTCGAACAACGCTTCGCCTAAACTTAACCGAGACAGGCAGCAGATGTGCAAACTTTGCAGCCCAAAGTCACACGGTGACCAGAACACGAAGCCAGCAGAAATGCCTTGAAAAGTTTTGCAGCTCTCCATGCCGTCGAGCCAGCAAAATTGCCATTTGAAACGAATTTTCGCTGAATGGCGTTCATCGTTGCGCCATTTTGCCGCAGTAATGCCAAAATTCCTGCAAAGAACCGATACAAACGCCACGACACTGGCCAAGAACGCAAGCGTGTCGCTAATTCCGAAGTGCTGCGAAGCCGCAAATGCAGTGCAATGCAAGGCCGGCTCCACCGAAGTTTTGCTGCAGGTACTTTGGGTGGAGGCGAAAGACTTGACCTCGTTCTTTCTCGCCTCGACGCGGAACGTGGTTGCGTCGCATGGGGATTCGTTTGGAGTTCTGTGTTCTCGAAGCGCTCTTTTCTCATCGGCATCTGTGTGGCTGCCAGTCACACTGCGGTAACCCCGCGAAAAAGGATCGCGCCGGATCGGTCGCCGACTGATTTGCCAGCACGAAATGGAAGGCGGTTCGCAATTTGCAGTTCGAAGTGACGTTTTCGGCCGTGCTTCTCTCTTCTTTCGTGTCGTCGAGGCCGCCTGGAATACTCGCTTTCCACACTGCAAAACACGCGGGAGCGTATCATAATCATCAGCCTTCGTTTGCAAACATTACTAAACTGTCTGCAATATGAGAGAAGTGCACGCAAGTCCGCATATGCTTCTGCAATATGTGTTTGCCAGCCAGGATGGATACAAACGAAGCACGACACCGTCACAGCGCGAAGAAGCGGCCCGTTCCCCATCAGCAGCCCTTAATCTTCAGGCAACGGGCCATGACGAGATCCCTCATGCTGGCGAACTAAAAAATCCACTTTTGGTCGAGATCGCCCGCCAAATCGCGCCTGCTTCAACGGCTCTTGGGCCTTTCCTGCAACCGACGCACGTCGCAATCGCGTCCAGCTTCATGGGCATCAGCATCAGCTTCTCATCGCGAACACCAGGGTGCCAAGCTGCGTGCTCTGGGACGCCATCACGGCGTTGTCCGCTATTGCAATTCCCTCATTTGCGCTTGGGGCGACGGTGTTGAGGCCGCGTCACGGTAGTCCACCGCCTGCTCCACATTCCTCCGTGATATTGAGGCGCTGCCACTTGGCCAACCCCCCTTGCCGTGGCAATAAATCGCTCGCCTCGCTCCACATGAAGCTCTCCAGCTGATGCTGTCGTAAGACGATCAAGGCGTCATGATCTGGAAGGGAAAGACAGATACCAGAGCTTCTGTGAAGCTGCGTATGACGTCTCCAAAGCCCATTTTCGAGGTAAAACAACAGCAAACTACATTTTTATCGGGTTCGCACTCGAACAACAACGCTACAATCGCATCATCTCGAGTGCGCGAAAGACTCGACAAGATCTAGTTTCATGCAGTAGAAGTACCCATCAAGCAGCGGCCTTCCTCTCCACCCCGCCACTTATTTCCAGCCTCCAAGCTCAGTGGTCTAGCTCAGCAGGTTCTCCACAGAGGCCTCAAGCCACGCCGACACCGTGTCCGCCGACACCGAGTCCACAGAGAAGTCAAAGTCGTCGCCGCCGATCTCAATGATCTTCACGACGCCCTCGCCAGAGTTGTCGAAGATGGTCACGTACGTCACGGCCGAGTCGGTGGGACGCGACGCGTAGTTGTCGCCGCCCGGAGACACATCGCCGTCGTAGAAGTAGTAGTGCGTCGACACCTTGTCCTGCGCCGTGTTCGTCTCGATCACCTCCGCCACGTCCAGCTCGCCACAGCCGCCCACCGAGCCGGAGCCACGGCAGTTGCAGCCGTACTGGCTGGCACGCACCACCTGCGCGTTCAGCATCCAGATGGCCGGCAGGTTCGCCGACGTGCCCGTGGGCATCATCACCTTCGACACGAACATCTTCAGACCGCTGTCCCATCCGTGGAAACCCATGTCGTCGTAGTAGCCGAGGCAACCGTCTTCGTCCGCGCAGTTGGTCTCCGTCATGATGTTGACTTCGCAACCAGTGGTCACACACGGACCGCCGCCAACCGTCGACGTATCGGACGCATCCGCGAGGGTTCCGCCGAAGATCGTGGACTCCGACGCCGTGTCCGCACCATCGGACGTTGCGTAGCCCTGCGGGCTCGAGTCGGCGCCAGTGTAGTCGATGTTCATGTTGTTCATGAACACCATGTTGTCCTGGGTGCCGGCATCCGCATCGTAAGCCGAGACCTTGGTCCAGTCACTGCCCGACGAACCAGAGAACACGGCGATGTTGTAGATGTTCATGGGGCCACGGAAGACCATAGTCACTTCCTCGCTCATGGGGCCAACCGGGTCCGTCAACGACACATCCTCAGTCGTGCACGACGACATCTCCGTGATCTTGCCGTAGGTTCCCGCGGCCGAACCAGCGTTGGTACCGCTGTACTCGTAGCTGGAGCTGATGGTAGCATCCGAGAAATCGCCCGTGCTGCCGCTCGTGGTGGTGGTCGTGGAGTCGCTCGACGTGGTGGTCGTCGCATCACTCGAGGCCGTGGTCGTCGAATCGCTGGACGTGGTGGTGGTGGTCGAGGCATCCGTCGACGTAGATTCGTCGGTCGTCACGATGCCAGCGTCGTACTCAGCGTCCGAGGCCACAGCCGCCGTGGTAGCCGTGGGCGTCGCCGTCGTGGCAGCCGGAGCCTCCGTGACGGCCGCCGTCGTGGCGACAGGGGCCTCCGTCGTGGCAACCGGCGCCTCCGTAGCCACAACCGTGGTGGTCGTGGTCGTGGTCGCCGTGGTGGTCGAGTTGGACGAGCCATCCGGGCAGAACGCCACCTCGATGGCCAGGTCATCGGGGCAGTTACGCAGCTTGGAGCTGTCCGTCGGGTACAGGTACGCGCCATCGCAGTCCGCGCTCTCGCAAGTCACCGCAGCGCACTCAACGTTCACGCTCGTGGTGCCAACATCCGGGGTGATGGACATGGCCACGTTGTAGCCCGTCTTGCCCGACGTCTCGGCGCAATCGGAGTAGCTCGTGCAGTTGCCGGCTCCAGGAGGCACGGCGCTGATGGCGTACCAGGACTTGCCGCCGCTGATGGCGAACTCGGCCAGCGTGGCCTCCGGGTCCGAGCCGTTGCGGAACATGCCGCTGAAGCCGTCCGCCAGCTCGCGGGACGTGGAGCCGCCCGCCGAGATGGTCTCGGTCGAGTTGTTGTCGTAGAGCCCGATGTCGTAGGCGCAGTCGTTCACGAAGGACACGCTCGTGGCCATCGTCACCGCCACCTGCGCCGCCACGGCCAGCGAGCCGCTCAGAGCCAGGAACACGCGCACCATTCTGGAGAATGCGCGGGGTTCAGGTCGAGGAAGGAGAAGTGAGTGGGGGGAAGGTCTAGCTAACCGAGCGCTGCAACTTTGCAGTCGGATAGGCGTAGAGGGGTATTCACGAGGTGTGAATTGCGCAAATTGGGGAATGCCGAGATGGAGACGCGACGAAAGCACCGAGCGCGTTCGGAGAAGGCGGAGATTTGGCGATAAATTGAGGCGGCCGGTTAGGCTATTGATAGGCAGAGGCGGCGCTCTCTGCTGTCGTGGCTCGGAGGATCGTTTGGGATCATTTCGTTCCTGCTGGCTGGACTGGCTTGTCTGCTTGTGTTTTTGTAACGGACCGTGGGGGACAAGCGACGAGCCATGTCGCGACGCACTGCACCTTCATCACCAATTTGCAGTGACGGTTATTCGCGTGGAGTACAGTTAGCGAGCGGTTTTGCACCCAGCTCGGTGGTGTTTGGCTCGGCTTGTCCTGCTCTACAAGTGTGCGCGTTATCTCAGGCGCCAGCTGGAAGGGCTGAAGAGCCGTCGAGAGTTTCGCTGGTGGAGCCGTCTTTTACCCATCAGCGTTCAAGCAGAAAGGTTATTGGCTCCTGGTTATCGAGACCGCCGCCTCCCCATGAGATCGACCAGTTGTGAGTGCCTGGTTATCTGATATAACCTGACGATAATGAACTCAACCCGAACTGTCAACTTGAGCCAAATGTCACGGTACGCCTCCGCGATCGGTTTGGAGCCATTGGAGGATTCGGGAGGCACCGGGTCCAGGAGCCAGGTGCTCGTCCGTCGTCCTGCTGCATGCCACGCCCCTCGGAGTCGCACGGCAGCTTTCCCGCAGCAGCCGGTGCGTTCCCAGTGGCCAGCAACGCCGTGGCGGACCATGAAGCTGCTGC
This sequence comes from Nothophytophthora sp. Chile5, assembly GCA_001712635.2. Taxonomy (NCBI): domain Eukaryota; phylum Oomycota; class Peronosporomycetes; order Peronosporales; family Peronosporaceae; genus Nothophytophthora; species Nothophytophthora sp. Chile5. Next base: position 5,497 of record MBAC02009704.1, read on the forward strand.
TCGACTGGCCGAGAGGTCTAGGCGCGTGGTTCTCGACAGGACACGTGATCCCTCCCGCCTGGGCTTTCGGTCTCTTGTTCGCGTTGCACCGAAGGCCTCACGCTCCTCTGGCGGGGCTCGCAGGCCTCCTCCTCCATCGCGCTGGCCAGATCTCCAGGTCCTACCTACTGGGCCCTCTAGTAACCAATGTCGCCACTCGTCCGCCACCAATCGACCACGAAATGCGTCTCAGAAAGCGCCACGGGTCCTGGCCAACCGACAGCCACGAGTGCTTTGCTATGCCATAGCTCACGGCTGTCACCGATGCTGCCCCGCCCCGCTGGCCATCATCCTCGACGACCACCGCGCAGGGCAAGTTTACCCTCCGACTCGACGTGGCGACCGATGCGCCGAGGGCAACCGACGAAGAGGCGACAGCCTTGGATCTCAGCCAGCGCCCGTTCCACTACTTGCCCTTCGATTCGACGCCTGCTTCCGCCGACATCCTCCAACCTCTCGACCGTCTTGTAGCCATCCCTCAGCCTGCTCCTGGACCTCTGGACCTCTGCTTTCGAGCACGCACTGCCCTCGCTCCTGCCGCCTTTGAGTCCCATCGCGGTCGCGTGCAACGTAGCGTTCCTGCTTCAAGTTGCTCCAGAAGGAGAGGACGAAGGTGCTTAGCAGCGCAGCGAGCAGCGGAGACCAAGCTCTCAAGGCAACAAGCACTCAACTCGCGTCTATTCCGTGTCTTATCGTGTGGTTGGGTTACATGCAGAGCTCCTCGATGCTGTAGTCCGGCAGGCCAGGCGCCTGGGGGAGCTGCACGCCCGAGAGGAAGTTGCTCAGCACGCCCTGCACGGTCTCGTACTGCGCGCTGGCTCGCAACTGCAGCTGCACCAGTGCCTCCAACTGACGCAGCGCCTTCTTCACGCCAGAATCCTGCGACGCGCGCTGCACCAGCGGCGCCAAGTGCGCGTCCAAGAGCGCGCAGATCCACGTACAGCACTGCGAAGCCGACGGCAGCGGCGTGAAGCGGGTTTCGGCCTGGATCAGCGTCAAACTGCTGGCTTTCTCGGCCTTCTTGGTCTTCTTCTGGGCCTTCTTGTCCTCCGCCGAGTCGTCGCCAGCAGTGAGGACCAGCAACAGCTTCTTGCAGATCGCGAGCAGCAGCAGAACCTCCTCCAGCTCCAGCTCTCGGATGGCGTGATGCAGGAACACACCGTTCGTCGGGAGACCCAGCAGCGCCACCGTGAACCGCTCACAAGCCGCACTGCCGTCCACGCTCTTGGCCTTGGTCTGCTGACCCACGTACTTCACGAACGCTGGGTCGTCGCTCTTCCGGATGAAGAACTTGAGCATCCGGACGATGGAGCGCTCGTCAACGTCCGTGAGGTTCACGAGAGCGCTCTCCAATAGTCCGAACTGGTCGTGCTCCATCAGTGTAGGCAGCAGCGCAGGCTCGACACGCGCCGACACGCGCTTGGTACGCAGCATGGTCTCTAGTGGCGTCCAAAGCGCCAGAGCAGGCGACGTCACACAGCGTCGAGTCACGGCTTGCAGCAGACGGAAGGACAGCTCTTCCTCGCCTTCACTCCTCGCCTTCCGCTTCTTCTTCATCTTCTTCAGCGCCTCGTCAAGACGGCGAGTGAACTCAGTAGTCGTGGAAGTCACCAGAGGGTCCGAGAGGTCGGCGATCAGCTGACGTTCGCGCTCATCGTCGCTGCACACACGCGCTTCCCACGCCGCCGCGTCCAGCTTGTCGCCGCTGTCGCTGCTGGTCGTCGTCACTGCCTCCCATTGCACGGAGCTGTTAGGTAGCGCCGGAGGACTTGCTTCAACCGAAGTAGAGCTGGAGAGAAGCGCCGAGGCGCCCAGTACACTGGCCAGAGTCGAGTGTTTGTTCTTCACCTGGACCAGGAAGACGCCGCGCTCGTAGGCTGCGACCACTACCTCGCCGTTCAGCGCGCTCTCCAGACGCAGCAGCTTGCCGACGCTACTAGCTTTGCCTCTCCCTACCACTGGCTCGGCATCGCCAGGCTCGGTAGCCTCAGTATTGATCTCCACGCTGGCCACAGGCACCGCGAACTTGGCGTCCCAGCCCGTGAGCTTCGTGGGTGTGTCTTGCGCCGCTACGATCAGGTAGCTGAAGCTGCCGACGCCGCAGGTCGTGAACCCTGAAGCCGGATTGGCTGCTTGGAGCTTGCGCTTCTTGTGCAATGGCATGGCTGCATCAGCTTCAGTCGACGCCAAACGCGGCAATTGCTGCGAAGCCACGAGAGTCAACGAGTTCGTCAATGCGTCGCGAGCAAAACGCAGGGTCTGCCAGCTGCCTGAACGCCCTACGAAGGAGTAGGCGAAGGTTTCCGCGTGGAACGCACAGGACGACAGCTCTTCATTGGCTGGGAGAGCCACATATCGACGCGTTAGCAGCACGGCACCCAGCGCTCCACCTTTGCTGCGCTCCTTGGCCGGCACTTGCAGCTGATACACCATGAGTTCATGGCGTTTCCCGCCTTGTTTGGCCGTCTTCTGGAGCACCAGAGACAGGAACAGGCCGCCCTTCAACGGATTGCGGTGGTCCGAGTCCAGACTGGCCCACACCACCTCCTCCTCCTCGTCTTCCTCGTCTTCCTCGTCGTCGTTGACCTCTGAAGCGTCCTTCGCGTCGTCGCTGTGTAAAACCTGAGCCAGGTCTTCGTCGAACGCGGCGAAAGAGCCGTCTCCGAAGACCACGACGGCTTCTTCAGCCAATTGCGGGTGCACCAGCAGTGCAAACGCCTTGGCAGCGGCACGGAGCGGCGCGCGGCGCCACTTTGCCACCTCCAGATCGGCATCACGCCAGACCGCGAGTCCCTCATTGGCTGGCAACGCCGCCGCGCCCTTGCTGGCTTCCTGACGCCGCGCCTGACGCGCCTTCTTGGACGCACCCACTCCTGGGGCGCCACACACGCCGAACAGCGCGCGGGACTGCGGGTGCCGCACCGCGCCGATGCGCAGCGCCTGAGGCCCGCCGGCCCGGAAGCTCCAGTGGTTCAGACACTTGCGGGTCTGCGAGCAGAACTCCCGCACCTCGTCCGCCGTGGTCACCAGCACCAGCTTGCTGCCGTCTTTGCCTGTGGCTGTAGCCACGCCCAGCAGCGCGGCGTCGGCGCCGCGGCCGCGCCAGAGCGCGATGGACGGGTCCAGCTCCATCGTCGTCTTCGGCTTGTGACCGTTGGCAATGGACGTCGCTATTGGTGTGGGCGATTAGCAGCCAACCGGTTTTTGGCGGGGTTTCAGCCAATGAACGACAGGTGTGAGCACCATTTCCACGAATCAGAACGAGGAATGGACATTTTAACCAATCAGCCAGAGACGGGAGCTCTTTCAGAGAAGATACCACATTAGAAGACGAGGCTAGTGCTGAGAGCAATACGGTACGATGTATCACAAATGTAGCCATGTTGGAAGCGCCGCCCTGCTCGGTATTTTAAACCCTACTGCAGTAACTGCTCGCCTTCCTGCCGACGCCCACTGCTCAGAGCGAGCAGTCCATGACCGCGAGGCGGATCGAGTCGCCTCTGCTGTCCACCTGGCCGCCTTGTTGAGCTCGACACGCCCCCAGCTACTGCAGCAGACATGGCCGACCCCAGTCACGGGGTCAGCAGCACCCTCGACGATGTGTCGGGCGTGTTCTTGACCGAGGCGCGGATCGCCACGTACGTGTCTCCACTCCCTCTTGCACTGAGGCGTCCGGTAGTCTGATGCTCGCTTCTTTCCTTCGCTTGGATGGGGACCAGCGGCAAGTTCCCGTCGCGGGAGATCAACGACATGGCGCCGGTGGTCTCGGGCGTCTCGCAGATGTCGCAGTCCACGCTGCTGCTCAAGAAGCGCAAGGAGATGCGGGAGATCGACGACGCGCTGGACTTCATGAAGGAGGAGTACGCGCAGCGTATGGAGGCCTGCGACGCCCGGCAACGTGAGTTGGAGCGCAAGCAGGCCGAGATGAAGGAGCAAGTGGCGCGTTTCGAGAAGTTCATCAAGGAGAACGACTCGAAACGCACTCGAGCCGAGCTCAAGTGCAAGAGCGAGCACCGCTTGGGGGAAATCAATGAGGCTCGGAAGAAGCAGCTCGCGCTCCAGCTGGAGAAGGACGGGCGAGAGCGCGAGGCACTGGAACGGAAGCGAGATCAGCTGCTGAAATACCGCCAGTACCTGGAGGCTGCTGTCGAGGCTTCCGATGGCGAATACGAGGAGATTGGCGACATTTTGAACCGCCACGCGACGCTGGTGGACACCAACAACGACTTGAAAGTCCAGGTTCGGACAGCGGAAGTCGAGACGGACCAGCTGCGGCAACGCATCCGAGCCCTCAAAGTGGAGATGCAGAACCTCGTCCTGGTGCAGAACAGCAGTATCCACAGCCAGCAGCAGCATCTGGAGGCTCTGCGGTCCGAAGCGCTACGTCTCGATCTCGACAGACAGCGGAACGACCGCGTGGCCAACGACCGAAGCCGGGAATCCGGCCAGATTGTGCTCACGGTGGCGAATCTGTACAACCGACTGAGTCTTGGGGACAAGCTGCCGGTGCTGCGAGAGCAGGATATGGACGTGGCCCAGTACATCCAGAGTCTGCTCAAGGTCATCGCCGCCAGGATCGTCGATCTGGACTACATCGTGTCCAGCTTCAAAGACCAGGTGAGGGTTGAAGCCGAGGCTTCAAGGCTTCTCGAGGTGGAGCTAGTCTCATGGATGTTTGTATTTGCTTTTACTGTCGTTTCTACTGGTTTTACGGCAGACCACGACGAAAGCTGGCAATGCGGCAGGTGGAATGGGGGCGACTGGCAATGACGGCACGTTGGGGGCGACGAGCAGCCTTCGAGGAGCAGGCAAGACAGGCGCAGCAGCGGGGAACGGGTCCAAGCTGCCGCCACTTGCGTCTTCGTAAGCTGCAAGGGCGACAATCCATACACCAGTTTTAAAAACAGGGTCTCCATGGTGATCACGCGTGCATTTCTTGCTGAATTGGCTCCGAACTGCTGGCGGTGGCCGATCTCCGATCGATTGCGACCTGGGCAGAGATTGGAGCAGGGAGTAGAGTGGGGATACGCAAGAGACGCCAGGCAAGTTGGACACGACAGCCATCGTCAATTGGCGCTGAAGGCAGCGCTCGCATCCTGATGATGGAGCCATCAGGCAGCGTGACCCACCGCAAGAACAGGAAGAGATCGCTCGCCAACGATAAGCCATCTACGGCTTCAGCCAAATCTTCAAAAGTTTCGGTGAATTTTCGCAAACTGCGAAGCCAACGGCGACGTCCGTGGCAAGGAGCTAGCTCCAAATGTTGAGCCTCATGCGTTAATATTTGGCAGACGAGAGTGCAGGATGCCTCCGTGGTGCCCGAAGGCTCTCGTGGTGTCGAGCGAGGTCGGAGCACGTGGCGTCGCGGACTGCTCGCTACGAAGTCCGCTGCGGCATGAGCCAAATTTTGACGAAGAATTCAACATTCCACCATCAAATTCTTGCTCTGGTTGAAGTGGAAAGCGGGAAGTTCCTTATTTGAGGTGAAGATCGTTGTATTTGAGGTATCTTGGATACCAACGGCTTTGAAGAAGCGGCGATCGGTCAAAGCGAACATACCGGCGGCACACTCGCGCATTGCTCGGGAAGGACTGCAGGTGCTTGCTGGTCGTCGCTTGACCCATGCCATAAGCGATCCTACTGCCATGCACATCATGTCGGGGATATCTCGGGCCCATATTAGACAACCCCTCGTGGCACCACGAGAATCGAACTACCTCAAATACGCCGGCCATCCTCAAATTCGTCTTATTCTCTTCTTTCTTGGCGGTTGAGGCTTGGCTCCCACTCTCAAAGAAGCAAAACGCTTGCTATCTGCGCAATTCTCTCGCTGGCTTTCTCGTCACGTGTAGTGCAAATGTCGTCGCGAGTTTGCTTGCAACAGTGCTGTGACATCGAACTCGGTGCAAAGGAGAATAACATATTGCGAAGTCCTTGCGCCTGCATTATTTCGATGAATTAAATTGGGGTTAACCCAAACTTCAAAAACCGCACACCCACGATCTTGCGCGAAGAACACGTGTTGAAGTTGGTGTTTGCCACATGAGCTGGGCGTGGGTGGAACGCGAGGTTTTTCAACCGGTTCTGTCCAACGTGCGTGTATCCTCGAGGTTTTCTGTCCCAGTATGCCAGTCAGAGTGTCGATGTGCATTGAAAACCTCGGTGAGAGACATGTAGAGGTGGCCCAACGAGGTTTTACTTTCGACCTCAGAGATCATGGGAACAGGAGGGGGAGGGAGGAGATAAACACACCAAAGCCCAGCGTGAAGTGTCGGACCACAGCCAGCGTTTAGCTAAAGACGAGCGAGCCGCGCCGCGTTCGCTGCTTCCGCCCGCCTCCAGACCCCCGCCCGCCCTCCCCCATCCGAAGGAAGGACTCGACTGAACACGCGTTAGGCTTACGCTAACCCGTCCGCACCCAGCGAGCTTCGATCTGCAAAGGGAAAGAAACAGCGAAGAAACCCCGCCAAGAGAACGCCACAAGAACCTTCCAGTTGAAGAACGAGAAGAAACAAGCGCATCATCGCTGTCGCCGCCGTGACGGTCGCTGCTTCCTCCCCCCCTCGTGCGTGAGGCCATCGACCAGCAGCAGAGCCCCAAGGCCCGTCCCACTGGAGCGCGTGCGTTTCGTTTCCAGTCTCCAGTTCCGCCCCCTCTTACAGCAAGAGCACCACCTACCGGCCGACGAAAAGGAAGCCATCCAGAACACGCGAAGGGAAACGGAACGCATTGCTCGATTGCGTTGGTAAGCCCCACTCCACTTGATTGATTGGCGACCCAGCCACCCGCTTCGCACCCACTTTGGCCGGAGTGGTCTAACCGTGTGTGTGTTTGTGTTTGTGTCTATCTCGTTTGGTCGTTTGCAGCTCGTTCCGAGTATCCATCCGCTTCTTGCGTGTGAAAGCCAACCGAGCTGGAAAGTAGCTATTTCCGTCCCGACTGCAACTACAACAACGCAACCCGAAGTCTTATCTCCGAGGGTGTGACAGGTACGGACTGAACCGAGTTGGCGTTAGTTATCTCCATCCCGGCGTATTTGTGGTCGGGACTTCGGACACAACTCTGATTTCTTGCTGTTTTTGCATCCACCTTTTGTGGTATCCTCCCTTTTAGCACAAGCCTATCCGAAGCTCAAAGTGCGATTTCCTGTTGGGCCCACAAGCCATGTCGTCCAACCCGCAGATGCCGGAAAGGAGCCGCGGGAACGCCCAGCCGCCGCCGCCTCCGCCACTCCCGGCCTTCGCGGCCGACGGCTTCCTCTCGTCCGCCGGGTCGCCTCCCTACAGTCACAACGCGCGAGCCCAAGCTCAGCGACCGCGCCGCACGACCGCCACGCACAACCCGCGCGGCGGCGACCGCTCGGACGACATGGACGTGATGGCGCAATTGGCCTCGCAATATTACTCATCTAGCCGCAACCGCTCGTTCTCGGCGCCTATCCAGCCGTCTGCGCTGGGATCGGCGTGGAACTCTTTTGCAGATGACACGTCGGTGTCAGCGGCGGCCGCGGCTGCTGCCACACACCGCCACCGACTGATGCAACAGACTCAGAGTTTGCGACCGCATCAGCCGCCACTACCGCAAGGGCCGCCACCTCCCGTGTTGAGCATCATGGTCCCGCCGCCACCTCCCTTGAGTGACCCCTCGGCCAATGTGGGCGCCATCGGCCAGGCCGTGCAAGCGCTGCAGCTCTCGAGCGGCTTGGAGCCCGAGAACGAGCCGCACGCGCCTCCACACGGCGAGAAAGCCGCGGCAGGCGACGCTCTGGGCGCGCCGCTGCCGGCCACGTTCCTGCGCACGATCTGCGACCAACTGGAGTACTACTTTTGCGACGAGAACCTGCTGGGCGACCTCTTCCTGCTCAAGAACATGAACATGGACGGCTACGGTACGCTATTCCGCTGCGGATGTGGCTCTGTCTGCTGTTGTCTCCAAGGTGTGAGGTTGGTATGCTAACATGTTGTCGGAACGTGTCTGATTGCAGTGAAACTGGACCTGCTGGCGTCGTTCGGCCGCGTGAAGAAGCTCACGACGGACCTGGAGCAGCTGAAGAAGGCGCTGGAGCTGTCCACGAAGCTGCTGCTGAGCGAAGACGAGTCCATGGTCTGTCGCAAGGAGCCTCTGGCCGCCAACCAGACCTATCACGGCAAATTGGCGCGCACGGCCATCGCCTACAACCTGCCGGAGGACGCGTCTGTGGCTTCGCTGCGCGAGACGTTCCAGGGCTGCGGCGAGATCTCGTACCTGCGCCTGCTCAAGAAGAACACGACCACGGGCCGCAACGCCGTGCTGAAGCCGCCCATCGCGGCGGGCGAGACGTACGCCATCATCGAGTTCGTGGACGACGAGATGACCAAGCACGCCGTGCTCACGCTCTCGGACCAGTACAACTGGCGCACGGGCATGCAGGTGGTGCTCTTTGACGGCACGAACTGCGACAAGCTCAAGCAGAAGATGTTCCCCGTGGAATTGGGCGGCGGCGACCGTCGTCGTGCCAAGTCGGCGTCGGCTTTGACGCGTCCAGTGCATGTGGAAGCGGTCGGGGAAGGCCTGGACGATCTGCGGGAAGGCAAGGTGAACACGGGCACGGTGTACTCGATCCGCGGCGCGGGTGGACTCATCACGCCCACGCGGCAAGACTCGGCGTGCATCTCGTTCCGCCTGATCCCGGACGAAGACGGCAATGTGGACATCAAGCAGGGCGACTACGTGTCGTTCACGGTGGGCAAGAACAAGAAGAGCGGCCGGAAGTATGCCAGCAAGGTCAAGCTGGAGTTCCGTCCGCCAGCCAACCTCACGGGCGACAGCACCAGCGGCTTGGCGGCGCTCTCGGGCGGCTCTGCCGGAGCCGGGAACGGCCAGAAGGACTACTTTGCGGCGTCGCCCAGCCGATGGGAGTCGCGTAGTCGCGCTGCAACGGTGGGTGCGCCGCCTCCGCCGGGCGCCTTCCGAGCCCGCTCGTCGTCGTCCGGCATGCGTCCCAAGCTCAATTTGTCGTCGCCGCGGATGGCGCAGTCGCCGGTTAACTACAGCAACGCCAGTCTTGGCGGAAGCAGCATGCTGGCGCCGCCGCCAGGTATGGCGGGCCTCAACGGCAGCAGCAACCCGCTGTACCGCCAGGCCATCGGCCCGGACGGCACGCGCGGCTTTGGCTTCCGTCGGATGGGCGGCGAGCCGCCGGAAATGGCGCCGGAACTCAAGTTCCCGGTCATGGAGCGTCGGAGATCGCGGTCGTCGGGCGGCGCCTGGTAACGGACGCGGCGGACAGCGCTCTGTGGAAGCGAAGGGAGGAGCCACGAGCTCAGGCCACGAGCTCGACGTGGAGTGCGGCATTTTTCATATTACAGCGCAAGGAATTGGGATGGACGCTGGGGGACAAGGCGACATGTGGCCAGCTCGAGTGAAAGCTGGACACTGGAGGACACGATCTCCCCTTGCTAGGGATGACGGGCGATCTGCCGACAGAGAGAGAGAGAGAGAAGTACGAAGGCAGAAGAAGGTGGGTCTGCTTCCCCGATGGAACCCCGGCATGAAAATTGACAAAAAGAACGGAATTGCCCAGTCATGGAAGGAAGAGCAGCGATAGGAGTGAACACACAGCAAAGGAAACGAAGGAACTTACTTGTATTGTGAAGCTTGAGGCCCAGAGCCGCCGAGTCTCGCAGGAAGCGCGGCATCTTGGCGCGTCGAGACGCTTGGCATTGCTCGCATTGTGGTGGTGCCGATCGGTCTATGTCGGAAATATCACGAACTGTCGTGGCTACATCGGGTGGGTTTGGAGAGATGGAGCTTAGTTCTGAGAATTGAAGAAACTTCCGACCACCCACGCGCAAATTCGGAGGAGGAGTGTGTTAAGCCAAATGCGACTGGGTGGTGGTTTTTTTGTCGTCGGTTGGGAAGGAGAGGAGCAGGAGAGAACGAGCACAAAGGGGGAGGCTTTCGCAACACCAAAACCGAAAAAGACGCTCCGACCCGAAAGATCCACGGCTCCCGCGAGAGCCCCCGCATCCAAGACAAGCACCAGGCCGCACGCGCGCTCCTGATCCCGCCTTCCGTCCCACCTCCCACCGAATCCACGCACAAGCACCTGCGAGCAATCAGGTGCGTGTTCTCCTCTCATGTTGCATGCGCTCCATGTTTCATGGCCATTTTTGCACTCTTTTGCAGGCATTTGCATGTTATATGTGGCATTTGCACGTACTCACCGCCATTTCCCCTCTCTTTTGCAGTCCGGCAGTGCCATTTATCATTTATTGCGCAGTTTCCCTCACTGCGCTTCCCCAACATCCTCAAAAACTCAAACAAGCAACATGGCGCAACAAGCAGCAGCCTCCGCACCGGCCGAAGCCGGCGGCAACGGCAACGGCGAGAGCTGGAAGGCGGCGCTGAAGCGGCCGGAGCGCGACACGCGCGTGCAGACGGAGGACGTGACCAACGTCAAGGGCAACGAGTTCGAGGACTACTTCCTCAAGCGGGAGCTGCTCATGGGCATCTTCGAGAAGGGCTTCGAGCGGCCGTCGCCCATCCAGGAAGAGGCGGTGCCTATCATTCTGGCCGGCCGGAACGTGATGGCTCGCGCGAAGAACGGCACGGGCAAGACGGCCGCCTTCATCATCCCGTGTCTGGAGAAGACGGACACGAGTAAGAAGCACATCCAGGTGCTGATCCTCGTGCCCACGCGCGAATTGGCGCTGCAAACCTCCGCGATCGTCAAAGAGATCGGCAAACACATGGGCGTGGAGTGCATGGTGTCCACCGGCGGCACGAGTCTCAAGGACGACATCATGCGTCTCTATCAGACGGTCCACATCCTCGTGGGCACGCCAGGACGCGTCATGGATCTGGCCAACAAGGGCGTGGCGGATCTGAGTCAATGCACGACCGTGATCATGGACGAAGCCGACAAACTGCTCTCGCCCGAGTTCCAGCCGCTACTGGAGCAGCTCATCAGCCACACGGCCAAGCACCGGCAACTGTGTCTGTTCTCGGCCACGTTCCCCGTCACGGTGAAGGCGTTCAAGGACCGCTTCGTGGAGAATCCGTACGAGATCAACCTCATGGACGAGCTGACGCTGAAGGGCGTCTCGCAGTTTTACGCCTTCGTGGAGGAGCGGCAGAAGGTGCACTGCCTCAACACGCTCTTCTCCAAGCTGGACATCAACCAGTCCATCATCTTCTGCAACTCGGTGAACCGCGTGGAGCTGCTGGCCAAGAAGGTGACGGAGCTGGGCTACTCGTGCTTCTATATCCACGCCAAGATGAACCAGGCGCACCGCAACCGCGTGTTCCACGAGTTCCGCAACGGCGCCACGCGCCATCTCGTGTGCTCGGACCTGTTCACCCGCGGCATTGACATCCAGACGGTGAACGTGGTCATCAACTTCGACTTCCCCAAGAACTCGGAGACGTATCTGCACCGCATCGGCCGCTCCGGACGCTACGGTCATCTCGGCCTGGCCATCAACATGATCACGTACGATGACCGCTTCAACCTGTACCGGATCGAGCAGGAACTGGGCACGGAGATCCGCCCCATCCCGCCGGTCATTGACCGCAACCTCTACTGCAAGTAGACGAGCGGAGTGCAATGAGAGTGACGGAAGTGACGAAGGCGGAAGCGGAGCCGAGGGAAGGCGAAGCTGGAGGGGGCTTGGCGAGAGAAGGAGCTGGAGATGCACGGGCGCAGGGTGGCGAGTGTGGGCTTGACGGCGATCCGGACGAATCTTGAAGCGACGGCAGCGGAGAATGGATGGACGACGCGACACGGTCGGGAGCAGAGCGACGTGGCTGGCGGATGAGAAAAGAGAGGGGCGAGACGCGAGACGCTGGAGACTGAGGACGGCGAGAAGGAGAAGACGACGAGGAGCCGGGAGCGGCTGAGCGCAAGAGCGAGTGCCGATGGAGCGGAGGTGGCGTCCGTTAGGCGGGAGGCGTGACGCTCGTATCCCGATGGCGTGATTAGCTCGGCTGACAGCAGGACGTGGACGAGGGCGGCTAACTCTTGTCATAAAAGCTGAAGTTCGGGGGGTGGCGTCTTGGAAAAAAAAACACGATCTTGGAATCTCTGAACGATTGAAGTGGCCTTGCGACTGATCTGGACGCGAGGGGATGCCCACGCCGCATCCAAGGCATCAGGGCGGCGCAGCTGCCCGAGACACGGCATCAATCAAGCAGCGCCTGCGTGTCTGGTGGTCTTGACAACAGTTGACGTGTCACGCGCAGCGAATCTGGTCGGCTCGGACAGGCAGATGCCCTGACACGGAAGTGTCTCCGGTGAGATCCAGGGACTTGTGTTGACAGGTAGAAGCTGTGTTTGGATACTGGATCCAATCGTCGGCTTCGGTGGCGGCTTGGAGGCTTTTACATGGCTTCAGGATCCTTGGCGTGCACGGCGCTGTGCATTTCTGCCGGTTTTGCTTGGCGTGGTTGGAATGAAGCAAGGGATGCAAGCTGTAGAAGCCTCCATGACAGCCAGCTTGCACCCAAGAAGCGCGGAAAGCGTGGCGACGAGAAGGCTCCCAGCCTTTCACGGATACACATGTACGTGTACCCGACGCCTGTGGGTACAGACAGTTGGAGGAGCTGGCGTCGAGTCCACCGGCCCCCCATCCTTGCAGTGGGAGCGACCTGGAGCGGCGGTGCACCCGGGTACCACGCAGCCAAGCTGGCCAAAACGCCATCCACCTGCCTGACCGAGGATTGACGCCAAGAGTGGCGGCTTCTTCTCTGCGACAGCAAGGCAAAGCTGGCTTCCATCGATCTCGTCATCAGCTCGAGACCATGATGCTCGGGAGACAGCGAATGGTACGAGCTCACGCGGGAGGATACGAGATCTGACTTCACGAGAGCCACACAAGACTGGCTTGGCATGCAGAGGTTCAGTGCAGATGACATGCTGTACAGGAGCGCATGCAGGATATGCTTCGGTCGCCGCTTCTCGGCGGAGAGGAGGTGTCTCCGGAGACGAGAGTGGCGACTTCCATATCAGACTCAAGTATCGCTATTTGAGGCACGGATAGACACCTCTAACGCCAAGATGAGGAACTCCCTAACGCGCAAATGCGAATGCAAAGCGAGCGCAAACTGTGGAAGGTTAGACAGCTCGTTTGTCTCAAATGCTCGTGTTAAATACGACGCGTTCTACTACGCGCGGGTTACTTTACTGCTTGCTATCTCTATGCGGCTCTGTGTGTGTGTTAAATAAGACCACTTCCTTCCTTTCAGAAGTCGACTTCAGCGAACACGCGGCGACGCGAGGCCACGGGCGCCACCATGGGGCAGCTCAGCGGCGGCATGCACAGCTCGCGCATGCCGCACAGCTTCTGCGTCTTGGCGGCACGTTCGCCAGTGGCTCGGACTGGGAACAGGCTCTTGGTCCCGGCGTTGCTTCGTTGCTCTTCGGCGTCTTCCGGACGCATCTCCGCGAACTGCCGCTTCCGGTCCTTGAGACCCGTGGCAGTGGGCGTCGGCACCTGCAGGAAGTCGCGCACCAATCGCGCCAGTTGACGCCCCACGCGGCACGAACCGCAGCGAAGAATCGACTTCTCCACGTACAACGCGGCCACGCGACGCACCAGGAACTGCAGGAACACGTTGAGAGCGCTCATGGTCTCCTTCTGCTGGGCGCGCAGGTCGCTGATGATCTGGCGGAACGCGTAGTGGTCCACGATGCTGGCCAGCCACTGGGCCAGCACGCTGGGGCGGGGAAGCGACGCCGCTTCCTGACGAGTCTTCACGTCGCTCGCGAGGGACTCCAACGCTGTCCACAGCGCGTCGAACTCGCTCATCGTCTTGTACACGAAGTACACGCGCGCGGGGGCTGCAGGCCGCACGCGGACAGCGAACTTCTCGTCCTTGCCGCCGATGCACGACGTCACGGAGGCCACCATGCCGCGCATGGTCATGAGGGAGGAAGAAGAAGGTGTGGAGGTACAAGTGGGGCCCGACGATAGGGCGGTGCGCGCGATTCCTGCTCGCTCTGCTGCCGTTTTCGCTTTTTTGGCGCTGCTTTCTGCTTTGTTCTTGCAAAAGGAGCCGGCCAGACTGCTTAAATCACGTCTGCCCCGCTTCGCAAATCTAGGAGTGTGACTGACTGACTTCGCACAGACTGTGATGCCATCGCTCGCTCGCTCGCTCGGAGAGGCTGCTGCTTTGGCTGGGCCGGGGGTGGCAGAGAGCGGAGGCGTCGGGAAGAGAAGGGGCGCTTGCAAAAAGGAAGCGGAGGATTGAAGGGGGCTAGGGCTCGGCGCCACCAGTTTGGCTGGGCCAAGCCCGCACACACACGTACCAGAACAGGCGGCGGCGTTGGCGGCCCCTAATCGCTGACGCCCGCACCAGCCCCCTAGCCCTGCCCTCCCGCACTGACCACACCGATTTGCTGTCTCCAAAGCCAGCGGGCGACCGACTCTTGCGGCTGCCCCTACCCGCGCCCCGCAACCCAGCGTCAGAGGCGGCCCGGTTTTGCTGGTGATGGATGCGGCTAGGGGAACGCGAGGTGGCCTGTCAGTGGCCGGCTCGTTTGCCATCAAAACCGCAGAAAGGCCGGCCGGTGCCTCAGCTGGAATGATTCCTTATCGAGCGTGACGATTGGCTTGATGGATCGAGCAAGCGTTCGGGGCGCCAGCTCTCTCAGCTTGCTTGAATGTCTTGGAACGGATGGAGCGGCTTGCACCGTCGGGACCTCGGCCGGCGCTTCCAATTTGTCTGCATCTTTCCTATCGCGACGAAGCGCACTCCTTGAAAACGAATCGATCCCGCCATCCTTTCGCGGTCACTTGCTTGATTTCCAACCCCTGGGTCGCGGCGGAGACCCTGCGTCCGCTGATGGATGGGGTTGTACTGTCCCGAGGAAAGATCTGGTCGGATCGGAGGGTCGAGCTGACAAAGCAGGGCTCGGTCCAGCCGGCTGAAGGCTTGCGCCCTTCCTTCGTTCCTTCCTCCGAGCCTGGTCGCATGCTGCTTTCCACGGGCTGAAGCAGCAAATCAGGCTGCCGGTTGGACGAACGGGCGTGCTGCACGTTGGGCTTGCACCAGCTGTGCCCCGGGAAAAACGGATCGGGCGACGCTTCCACGTTTACCGTTGCTGGAGCAAGGGGCGCGCTGTAATGCGTCCGCCTGCTGTTTGGGTGCCGAGTGGTCGAAGACGCGGTGCGACCAGAAAACTCATGACTGCTTTCCATCTGCAGTCTGACGCACATCGGCCGCCCAAGATCTGGGAAACAGCGCGTGCCGGGGAACCGCCCGCGGGTTCTTTCCAGTCGAAGCCATCGCGTCGCGAGATCCGAGAAGTCTCATGAAAAAGTCACAGTTCCGAATCTCAACTTTCCCAATACCAATCGATCGATATACAATATCACACGGGGATCTCAACGAAATATCGTCCGAAACACCGGATGGGGGGAATAACGCACTTGGGTTGGGCGGAGCTTGTTCGACCGTCGTCTTACTTTACTCCAGTATGGTGCGGTCTGTCAAACTGGAACCGGGACTGACCGAGCTTGCGCTTCGATGGATGGTGCGGGTGGGTCAAGTTGGCGTCAGGGGTGGGGGGTCGCGGAGAGCCACAAGTCAGCGCTGACAGTTTTGGTCCAACCTGACACAAAGCCAGGCGACTGCAACTTTTGTGACAGACACGGAACAGCTGTCGCACAGCTGCCCTGTCTGCCAAACTCACTTGCCTTCTGTATGCCTGACCCGCCCAGATGCAGACTGACTGCAGCCGCCGTGGCGCAAGTTGACTCAAAAAGGCGTGAGTAACGACCGACAATCCGGGGTAAAATTGCAATTTGGGAAGGTCTCGCCGCTTTGGATGCGCTCGCCAGGCATACAAACGTCCAGACAAACCTCCGTCAGACGCGGAAAATGCCACGTGAAATGGCAGTTTCGCCAAATGCCTTGCGATTTGTTTCCATGCCAGTCGGGAGCTGAACGCTCGAGCACCTTCGACCGCAACGCGCCTCTGGCGAAAAGCAGCCTGCTCGTCATCAAGGTGGCGGCGTATCGTCATTGCTCGCGGGAAGCTCCAGGCCGTTGGCCAGCTTCCCGCTCGCCCCCATTCGTTCGCGCTGCAGAAACTCGCCCAACTCCTGTCGACTCGACATGTTCCACCTCCACTCCGACAGCCACTCTCGCGGGTCGGCTGGCTGACTGGCTGGGTGGTTTGCCGGGTCTTTTCTACCGCGCCTCGTGCTTGCAGATGTCACCTCCTTCACTGCGCGTTTCTGGCTCGTGCCACCCCCACGGCGTCGTTTTTCGTGAGCCAAAAGGCTGAGCGGCACGGCACATCCGCAAGATCGGGACTGAAAGGCACCCGCCGAGTCGGCCGTCTGCCCCGATCGCGAGGCGCTGGAGGGTGCAGAGAAGGAGAGTGGGTGACCGAGCGAGCGATAACGAGCCGTGGCCAGCGTGACACGTCACCGTGTGCCATACCGAAGCCAAGTCGATCGCGCGACTTGAAGAATAGGGAGTAAACTGTACCTGTAGCTGCTGGGAGTCGCTCTGTGCCCTCGGTCGGCTCGACTGTGTCGCATACGATGAACTTGAAGCTTGGCTGCCGGTCATCAACGTCCCAGCATGACGCTCGTTGGGGCGAGTGGCGAGCTGGCAAGATCGAAGCGAGTATCCAGGCTTGCTGCCGCCTTCAGCCAGCTGAACTGTCACCATTGGATGCAGCTGGGGAATCTGTGGAAGATTGGCTGGCGTCTCGGAGCCGTTGGGTCTGCCGCTGCCTGTCAAACTGCTGGAGGTGAGAGCCGTTCGAGTTGCGTGGCTGCATTCGTCCGACTACACGATCCGTTGGGCAGTGACCTGGTGGCAGTGGACGGATTAATCGCGCTGGCCAATTTTTGAGATTGGCAACACTTAGAGGCAAGCAGAAGCGCCACAAGGAGGGGCCAACGACGTGGCTCATCTTGCCATTACACATGGCGCTCTTACGACCACATAAACCAACATCGAAGTCGGTTGTGGGTCCTACCGGAGGGCCGGCCATGAAGCCATGCTCTTCGCCTCCACGCTTTGCTCGAGGCTTCTGTGGTGCTTTGACCGGATGTGAGGCGTAGCCACTGCTGCTGTGCTTGAAGATTCACCTCAACTCGGAGGCAACTTGCAGCTCCACTGGTCATACGTCAAGAGGAGTGCGGAGCCACAATCACTTGCCAGAGCGTCGTTTGGTAGCCTCGCTCGTCAGGAAGATGAGCCCGTGAGCTGCAGTCCAGGCGGTCGCCACCAACACCGCTGGACTGAAGTTGAATGGGGTCAGCGGACTTGCCGCCGGTGCTCGAAGGACTTCTTTTCGACCGAGATCTGCATCCAGTGAGGCCAGTAGAGAGCGTGCATAGCAAACACAAAGGCACTTGTAGACTCGTGCGTTTGACGGGCACTCGCCTCCTGATAAAGAGCAAGGGAGTGAGAGCAGCCATCGATGGGGATTCAATGCCACCCACTGCGTTACGCACGTTTTGCCGCGTTCCAGTGAGAAATCAGCGGCAAGGACGAAAGGCAGCAACGTTTTTCGCCACTCAGCCAGTAGGAAACCCAGCCGAGTCGATGCGTTCCAGCAACGATTGGCCTGGTCGCTTGCATGTGAATGCAGAGCAGTCATTTGCTGCCCACTTTGGATCGGATCGCCAGCGCTGGCAGCTTTGAAATGGGTCCAGAGAGCCGATTCAAAGCAATGCGCACGCTGATGGCGTGCCGTCCGTGGCGTCGAGCGCAGGTTTCAGTAGCCGGATGAGTAACATCCCGTCAATTCGAAGCGGCCGCATTGGTGAGATGTGAACGGACAGAAAGCTGTGGGGACGGGCACGACACGAGTCATTTCGGCGGGTGGCTCTCGCTCTATCGGCCTAGAAATGCGCGCTTGAGCATTACTATCCTGCGCTGGTGCGTCATCCGCCTTGTATGGACGCGTGAAACACAATGTGGAGGCAGTGGAGTGACTGCAAACCAGACCAGCTCCTGCCCCCTCGTTGCGAGCGCTCGTCGCGTCTGAGACCGCACGTTTGTATGGAGCAGAACGAGGTGCTCCATGGCGTTGGGCCAGCGTGTGGACGCTTGGTTTGGAACGTGGACGCCCTGACGACCGACGGCAGTTGTGGCGTCCGAGCTTGCCAACTCCACACGTTGCAGGGTTCAGAGCGCGAACGACCCCATGAGGTGCTTCGTCGCCGCTTGGCGACCTCCCGTCTATGGATCGAGCCGAAATAGCCCCACAGAGCTCTCTCTTCGCCTGAAATCCTTGGTCGTGGACCTGAAGCAGGTCACCTTGAGGTCGCTTGTGTGTTTAAACCGCCGTTGCGGCGGTTCAACGAGAACCCAGCGGGGAAGCATTCGCAGTTCAGCCGATGGAGGCCAGAAAATATCCAGGCTGACACAACCCAGCTAAACCCAGCACGGCGGTGTCTCGATCGACCTCACAGAGATGAACAAGATTGTCAACGTAAGTCAAAGGCGCTTTCAAGTTACCCATTTCGCTCGTATTGTGCGTCGATATTGAATGCCAACTATTATTGCACAGGAGGAGGCGGGGAACATGAGCTGTCGCGTGCAAGCGGGCGTCACTCGTGAGCAGCTGAACGTGCATCGGCGAGCCACGGGTCTGTTCTTCCCGGTGTATCCTGGAGCCAATGCCAGCATCGGTGGCATGATCTCCACGAATGCTTCGGGCACCACGACCGTTCGGTATGAGACCCTTCCTTTCCTTCCTGCTGTGCTTGTGTTGTGTTCTTGCTGCTGTGCTGAGTTATGCTGTATTGGTTGGGCTGCAGCTATGGCAACATGAAGACGAACGTGATGTCACGCACGGCAGTCATGGCAGATGGACGCATTATTAAGACCGGCTCCAAGTAAGTCGCTACCTTGACGCAGCCAATTGAACCTTGGGCGCGAAATAAACGTGTTCGTTTGGGCGATGAGCTCTGGACGCGGAAATCCTCGGCGGGCAACGATCTCACGCGTCTGTTGATCGGATCCGAAGGCACCCTCGCTGTCGTCACTGAGGTTCGATCTTCAATTTGGTCACCGCGCTCAAGATATTGTGAAGAGTTTATGCTGAGGATGTGGTTGAAGTTGTCATTTCGATATCCGGATCCGGATATCGAAATGACAACTTCAACCACAGCCAATTTGGCGGGGGAGATTTAACTAAATGACCACATCACTCATTTCTATTGGTCGAAAACAAAAACTTCCAAAAAGAATTTACCAACATTTCTGACACCCACTAAATTTAATCATCAAAATTCGACCATACATTTGAAAATGTTCCGTTAATTAAGTTTTCGAAGTTGGGTTTCCAAAGGCATCCAGGCATATAACGATCAGTTCCGAGCTGTAGCTTGTGAGCTTCTCGTCATTCCTCGATTTGCCAGCATGGCGACAGCTGCTGATTCAAGTACGAGGAGACGGCCTCCGGATCGCGAGTACAAATGCTCAAGCGTTCAAGTGTTCAAGAACCAGAAGAATCCAATCCAGAATCAAGTGTTGTCAGCAAGCGAGAAGACTCGCCGTGTGCTTGAAGTCGACGCTATTCTCCCGAAGATGAGGATTGAGTAGCCCGCTAGACAATCTCTGCGTGTGGACACGCCTTGCGCTGTATCAACAGTCGATGCAAGGCAAACTTCTGGAACGGACTGAAGCAAGGAGCGACCAAGCTCTGCTCGCAGTGCCACCAAACGCTTTCGTCAGTTCGCTGCTCCGTCGACACGAGGCTCCTGAAGCGGAAGAATCGCAATGGCGTGGTGCTGGTGCGCAATCGAGCAGAGGTGGAGTTTGAGCAGAAGAAGTGTTACGCGGTGCTACGCTGCGACCACAAGCTGTGTGAGGCTCGGTACTGGGACCGAGACGTGAACGCGGCCATCAACATGTTGGAACTGCTCAAGAGCGAGGTGTTAGGTCTTGGACGCATGAATCCGTTCAGGAGATGAGCAAGCAGACAAACGTGGAGATGAGAAAGTCTCCACCCAGGCAGACCTGGATATATAAACGTTCTCGGAGCGCACAATACAAAAAAGGCAACTTCAACTGCGAAGAGTGATGGTGTCGTGTTCAGAATGATGGTAGTTGTTGTCGTGGTCGTGTCGCTGTCTATCTTTGGCTCGGGGTCTGCTATATTAAGGCTGTGCGTTGGCGCTCCACGTGAAGAAGGACGGGCAATTGGATTCTCCCGTGAGCAT
>MBAC02009712.1:0-29801 GCA_001712635.2 Nothophytophthora sp. Chile5
GCGACCCCGTCATTCAAGACGGCATCGTCCACTCACTATCTCCAGCGACTTGAGTTCGTGTGGTCGAACATGAGCTACATGCTTGCCTTCTGCGCCGCTACAAGTTTCCGGAAGTGGCGCTTCACTCTCGCGAGGTCCAAGAAGAGAGCATTGTCCGCGCTCGCCAAGCGACTGGTTCCGACAGCCGACGACGATGTTTGCATTGCCCTAGGCAACTGGAGCCAACAGGGTGGTATCAAGGGACACCGGCATAGTCCAGCGAAGGGCTTTGCGCACGAGCTCCAGCGACGTGCAACCGTCCTCTCCATCGACGAGTTCCGCACGAGCAAACTGTGCTCCGAATGCTACGGGATACTGCAGAAGGTGAAGTTCAAGGTGAAGAATGATAGCGGCGTGATCGAGCCTCGCGATTGCCGAAACGTGCTGCGCTGCTCGGATCGAGCGTGCAACCTGGTCTGGGAGCGAGATGTGAATGCTGCCAAGAACATGCTTCAACTAGGCTTGCTGCGGATACACGGTGAACTACGCCCACAGGCTCTAACGAGAGGCCACATCATTGGGTAGGCAGCAAATCAACAAGTGTGGGCGCGGGGTGAGAGCTGACGAGAGTGAACCAAACGCAGCCCACTCGGTAGACGGTAGGGCGAGGGGGACCAGTCCGCAATTATATTTTTTTCGTAAAAATAATTCTACACTGATGCGATTTCCCGTTTACATAGCGGACAGCTATTGTTTTCTCGGACCCACCCATCGACGCATTCTAATTCACGGAAGCACACAGCAATACGATTGGAACGCCAGTCAGATGCCAACAACAACGCATAGGCAGGTGGACTCACGCACCTTCATGGAACACGTGAGCGCATGGGAGTGTGAGCGCTCGATCGTTCGGCACAAAATTGTACTGGCAGATAATGCAACTGCACGAACGCAGTCGGCCATCAGGCACACATTCGTCAGTGGCAATCCATTCCAGGCACACATGACGACGAATAGAATAACACGTACGAAATGTCTTCCCCGTGGTCGCGGGTCCAACGGTGAGTTGGGAGGCGCGAGAGAACGTGAACGGCCACCTGACGCCAGCGCTCTTTCTTCACATCTCCGACCTCTTCTCCCAGCTGTAGGAGCTCTTCGTACGTCATGTTGTCTGGATCAACTTGGCGCTGACCACCCATCGCGTCCGACATAGCGGAGGCACTGGACAGGAGCAAGCGCTGGTCGTACTCTCGTTCCGCCGTCTCACGAAGACGCGCCTCGTACTCTTCATACGCCGCGATATTCTATACAAACAACAGCAGCATATGTGAGCAACCACTTCAAGTATCGCCCTTCTAGCAGCGATTAGCACCTCTCTCACCTCTTGCTGCTGCAAATAGCGAGCCAATGCAACGGACGCTTCATCGTCACTTTGAGCGGTGAGGCGAGGTGCTGGAGACGGAGACGGAGATGGAGACAACAGAGCGGTGGACACTGGAGGCGAAGGCATGGAAGGCACTGTCGACCGATCTGACGTCCACCCATAACGACCAGGCGCATACTCTTGAGATCCCTGTTGCTGGTCCAGTTCGTAGCCATATGCACGTGCAGCGGTTCGTTCTGGGGAGTGCTGCAGTCTGATGCGCGGGCGAGGTCGAGTGTGGCTATGAGCTCCTCCGCTACGCAAGGTCGTTGACGGAGCGGGCAGCGGCGAACTGCGACTTGTGGTGGAGTGAGTAGAGTATGGAGAAGGGTGGTGTTCGTGTCGAGGTGGAGTCGAGAGCGGGGTATGACGTTCAGAGTTGGTGCTGGGAGGCATGAAGTCTAAGTGTCGACGGTGTCGTGGCGAGAAGCGCAGCAGCCTCAGTCGATCTCTGTGGCGGCGCCATCCCCCCTCGCCGTCTTCCTTCTCTTCCTCCTCCTCCTCGCGGCTCTGGGCTTCTGGTTCCGGCTGCTCCTGTGAGTCGGCGGAGGAATTGGGGCTTTCAGCGCAGATCTCGTCTCTTGGAGCACGGCGGAGGCGACGGACGGCACTGCTGAACAACCCGCGACTGCTCTGCTCAGCGCTTGATCTGGATACTGGACTCGTGAGGTCAATGACATCAAACTAACAGCAGTGCAGGCCAGGAGAGAGCGTAAATCGTTGGTATAGACGCTCGCGCCTCCCATTTGCAGGCATGTTGAACAGAGCGCTTCATTACCGATGACGACTGTGAGTTGGGCGTGCTATCGGCGCCTCGAGCCACGTCCGAGTGCTCAGGAGCAGATTCAGCCGTTCCGTTCCTCTTTTGTGAGCAAATGCACACATCATTTGCGTAAGGGTATGAGCAAACCAAGCGTCTCGCCATATCCCGCACATCCCACACGCACCCCATGCGACTCCAGCAGCATTCGTGCGTGCGTACGCTCCAGTCGGACGTAGCGCCGTTTCAAGCGCGCGTACTTCTTCTCCAGCAGGTCGCGCTGCTGGCGCTCGCGCTCGTACGCGGCCTCCAGCGCGCGCAGATGCCGCTCGGTCTCCGGCCCCATTGGCTCCATTCTCGAGTGGCGGGCGAGCGACCGAGATCGGCCAAGATACCGACCGATTTGGCGCCAACACCGGTATTCTGGTATGGTCTGCCAGTTCTACCGGTATATACCTCGTCCTCTCCCTTTAACAAATCTGATGCATGTCAAGCAAGCGTGTGGAATGGAGCGACCTCCCATTATGCGCGACCATCTGCGCACTGAAAGCGAGTGCAGTTACGTGGACAGACGTTGAAATTTACTGCGTGGTGGCACGCCCACCAATTTGCGAACCCATGCTTTGAGCGCAATCTCCATCTGCTCCGATTGATTACTTTGCCAGACGGTCAGCGCGCAGCTTATTGGCTTTATTACCGTCCATCCACTTTCATACAAATTTGGTGGCGTCCGAGGCCCTGTGTGTGTGTGTCCTGGATGGGGGTTCTGAATGGACGAGGCGCACCGTTCTCCTGAACGTGTAGACGCAGGTAGACGCAGCCGACTGCTTCAAAACTTATCTGGACCGACATGAACGCACTTGATCTCGCTCCGACGGCGATTTGCCGAAGACATGCAGCGTATAGTGCTGGCTAGCACTGAATGCTGCTTCTGACCGCCGTCGGAGTGGGTGAGATTCAGCGATTGAAGCAGCAGGCCGTCCTTTGTATTCGAACACCTGAACATGCATTACTATGGCCTCAGTAGCCTCTCGGGGTGTCGCCCCATCAAAATGCACATCGACCGCTATCAGGCGAACAGTTTGATGGCCTCCATGTGCTCGTGGCCTGTTGAATGGACAGTGGGAGTCGTCCTGACCACTGTGGATCGAGTTTTCTCCGACGGCGTGGCGTGTCGACCCAAAGAAGCGAAACCCGCCAAGCAAGCGCCGTGTTTCATTGGCCCGCGGTCTCCAGCCAGCCAATCAAGCGCCGTCGGATCCCCTAGCAGTCAGGTTACACATCATCGTGATGACGGGATGGAACCACGGCGCTTATCCGACGGCGGCAAATATAATATCTGCTCGCCCTCCTGTCGTGGTGGGACACGCTATGCCGACGGCGACATCAGCCAACTCTATGCGTTGTTGTGGAGGGAGAGGTGCTCATTATTCCTTTTGCTCTGTGCCGACCACATCTCCCCTTATTTAACGAATCATCATGGCCGAAAGCTGCTGCGGCTGTGTGTCGCTGGATGCCGCGGACGAATATGACATGGGGCTGCACATCGGCGCCATCTTCATCATCTTCGCCGTGTCCGCGGCAGGAACGCTGATCCCCATCATCTCGCAGAAGATCCCGCAATGCAACGCCAACACGATTATCATGGAGGCCATCAGCGCCTTCGCCTTCGGCGTGGTTATCGCCACCGGACTCATCCACATGGTCAACGAAGGCATCGAGAAGTTGAGCGACGAGTGCCTCGGCGACATCGTGGAGGAGTACGGCAGCCTGGGGCTCGCGTTCGTGCTGATCACGCTCGTGCTCATGCACTTCATCGAGTGCGAGAGCGCCGTCTTCTTCGGCAGCAAAGGCTCGGTGCTGCACGGCCACGCGCACGGCCACGGCCCCGAGGCCATCGCCCAGGAGCCCGTGGGCACTCCGGACCGCTCCTCTATGTCGCCCGCGACTGCAGACAACCCGTACCTTGAGAAGTCGCTGGCCAACGTCGAGGCCGACTCCAAGATCCGTCGCAAGATCGCCACGCTCATCTTCGAGGTGGGCGTGATCTTCCACTCGATCATTATTGGCCTCGACCTGGGCGTCACCACGGGGTCGGAGTTCAAGACGCTGCTGGGCGCCTTGTGCTTCCACCAGTTCTTCGAGGGCATCGCCATCGGCAGCGCCGCGTTGGGCTCGCTCGAGTCCCGCAGCAAACTGTTCATGGTGAACTTCGCGTTCGCGATCACGACTCCCGTCGGCCAGGTGATCGGCATCGCCATCCGCAGCACGTACTCGTCCTCGTCGTTGACCGCGCTCTGGGTACAGGGCGTTCTGGACTGCGTGGCCGGCGGCATCCTGCTCTACACGGGGCTGGTGGAGCTGCTCACGTACAACATGACCACCAACCAGCAGTTCCTGTCGCGAACGACTCCGCAGCGGTTCACGCTGTACTTCTGTCTGTGGCTGGGCGCCGGCCTTATGGCGTTGATCGGCAAGTGGGCGTAAGGGCTTTTCACTATGAGCTGGCAGCCCGCCTCAAAGGTAGGCCGGCCGTAAGCAACCAACTACTTTTAAAGTAAGCTTAACAGCAAATACCTCACCACGTCGTTATGACTTTGCCTGATCCTGGCCGCATGCGGTCTGTTGTTCGCAGTTTTGCTGATTTGGGTGGTCGTCTGTAAAGCGAGAGGAGCATGGACCCCTCTCAGATCTGCGCCTGTTAAACGGCTTCGGATGGCTACAGGCGCCGAAGCTGTTCGCAGCATGCAGCGTATCCGGCTCGTTCGTTGGGTGGAGGCACGCGCAGCCCCATCAGCCAGGAAGACATCACTGCTTGAGCGGGAATACCATATCGCACCGGTATTTGTTCGGTTTTTGCGATCTTTCGTATCCAAAGGTCTTGGGGCGGGAGAAGGCCTGATGGGTTGCTGGAGAACGAATGACGCATACTGCCAACAGAGGCGGCGGAACAGAGATTAGAGAACGCCAGAGACGGCGGAAGCCAAAAGGGGATATTTATCTGCGAAGTGATGGCAGAGACGGCGGACGGTCGCTTGGCCAACCTCGCGGCGGCCGTCTTGGGATGGAGCGCGGTGTGGACGTTCTGTCTGAACGCAGTGCCCGCGGGCGCCAAGGGCCGCAACCACATCGTCTCGCTCAACGCGGCGCACGGCGTGGTGTCCACGGCGACGGCGACCCTCACGCTGTACTGGGATCTGGACACCACCAACTCGGTGGCGGTCTCGCTCGCCTTCTTCCTGGTGGACCTCGTGGCCATGCTCCACGCCGACGGCTTCGGCCAACTGCGGTCACTGCAGCGCTCGCGCCTCATGGACTACGGCCACCACGTGTTCGGCGTGTGCTGGGGCGTGACGCTGTTCGCCCACGAAGCCACCGTATGTGACGCGTCCCTGGGCAACGCGTACGTGTGGATCCAGACCAACGAGGTGAGCACCGGCTTCTACAACTGGTGGCGCCTCACCAACAGCACGCTGGCGGGCGCGCTCTTCGCCAGCTCGTTCTTCCTGGCGCGCATCGTGTTCAACACGGGCTACCTCATCCCGCGCGTGGCCATGGAGTGCGATTCGCGGTACGTGCTGGGTTGCGCGCCGTTCTTCGCGCTGCAGTACGTCTGGTTCTCCATGATCGTGCGGAAGCTGGTTGGCGGGGCCCCCGTTGTCGCCAGAACTGGCGTCCAGGCCAGCTCCATCGAGAAGGGGGCGATGGGGTCACGCGGCCGCGACTTGCAGCAGCAGCAGGCAGACGACGCACGCGAAGGAACGGCGGAAGAACGCCAGGCGGGCGCGAAGAAACACGTCTAAGCTTCTTTATTTCCACCCTTCGTGGCGGAATGTTCCGCCGACGCAGTGGCTCGTCTGCTCGCGCGGTTTCGGGATGCTCCTCGAGAATAAGAACATGCTGGGTTGGATCCTCCCTTCTTCGTGCTCCCTTCTCTGCCGACATTGGTAGGTTGGAGAATGCGTCTGGGCCCAGTTCCAGGCACACGCCAATACGAACATTGGTTCTACGGATCGCGTAAACCCAGGTGGACCCCAGAGAATGCAACCTTCTTATTTTGGGCTCGTTGTCAGTGTTGACCGTTTTTGGGCCGCTGCCTCGTCTTCCTTTTCCTGTGGCCTGGGGTTGTGAATTCTTTCGCTTTTTTTCTTTCTTTCTTCTTTTTTTCGTTATTTTGGGCTTTTCAGGGGGCAAACCCGTTCTTTCAGGCGTGCTGTTCTCTTCGAGAGCATGAAACGGTGCCTTGACGGTCAAGACTTGACCCCAACCCGTCGGCGACCAAAATCCCATTTTCATTCCGCGAAATGCACCACCACTTGACGCCGCAGCGGTAAGCGCCTGCCTCTCTTGTTGCTGCTGTCGCCCCGCCGCTTCCTCTCTCTCTTCCTGCTGCTCCCCGCCCCCGCCGCCGCCCTCCCTCTCCGACTGCAGTGCCGTCTCGCGACTGACGTGAGGTCGTCGGTC
This sequence comes from Nothophytophthora sp. Chile5, assembly GCA_001712635.2. Lineage (NCBI taxonomy): Eukaryota > Oomycota > Peronosporomycetes > Peronosporales > Peronosporaceae > Nothophytophthora > Nothophytophthora sp. Chile5. Next base: position 6,627 of record MBAC02009712.1, read on the forward strand.
ACCCGCTGGCCCTGCAGCTCCGGCTGGTGACGAACTGGGTTGAAGGAAAGACCTCCGTCTTATTCGCCCTTCTTAGCCGACGCGCGCTCTTGACAGTCGCGAGAGGACGACCCGCCGGTCGGCCATTCGGAACGAGCGCGTCCTCGCGTGGCGCCTGCTCTGGCTTGCTTGGAGACCGGAAGCGGCGCGAATGGAAGAGGAGGCGCGAGAGGTGGACAGGAGCTCCCCTCTGTATCGATATGCGTGTTCTGACGTTGCTCTTGTTGGTTATTTCCATTCTGGGTGACGGACGTGTAGGTTGACTGGGAGCCGCGAGCGCGTGGGGCCGTCCGTTAGCAGCGGCGACGCGGCGGTGGCGCTCTCGCTGGCCGAGACGAGCGACGCGCCGCGGATACCACATCTGTTCCCGACTCAGGTGGCGTTTGGCGAGGACCGAGCAGCTGGCGGGATGCTTGGACTGCTCGCGAGTCACGCCGATAAACAGCTGCCGATCCTGAACCAGCTGCAGCTTCAACGCTATCGCCAGCAGCAGCCACGTCCCATCATGTCGTTCGCGGCCGCCGCCAGTGCGCTGCATCCCGCGCAACAGCGGCCGCCCATTCAGGAAAACGAGTTGTACGTACGGCCTACTTGCAGCGGCGTGGAAGACGACGGGCCGCTGGCGTCGCCGCTCGTGTCGTTCCTCGGGCGGAAGAGTGAGCACGGCTCGCCCCGACTGCTTGACAACGTGACGTCGCCGCGGTCGGTATGGGAGGAGACGCCCCACGAGCGTCTGGACCCGACGGCGAGCCCTCGACAGACCGTCACGTCCAGTCGCCACGTGTCGCCGCCGCCCACGACATCGTCGCGACGCATCCAGAGTCTCCTGTCTCCGGATCGGTCGGCGAGCAGTCGCCCGACCAGCGCCATCTCCACGGCGAAGGCGCCTGCCGCCGCCTCTCGGAAGCGCAGGACGCTGCCGCCATCGCCCCCGCAGACACAGGCGAACGTGGCAGAGAACGCCGCCAAGCGACCGCGCCTGGTGCGTCGCGTGTCGTCGCAGTGGCGCCAGGAACTGTCGCCCCGGGACCGCGCCAAGACCCGCGAGCGCATCATGCGCAGCCTCCACGCGCAGTGCCAGGGCGACTTGGAGGCGCTCGTGCTGCTGCTGTCGGCCATGGACGAGGAGCTGCTGCACATCAAAACCACCTCCAGCGAGTACTATACGCAGCAAGCGCTCGTGCTCAGCGACCAGATCGAGCACGCGACGCTGGAACGCTGAGCTGAGTTGACAGGCCAAACGCTGGGAACTGTGTGTGCGGAGGGAGGGAGGGTGATGGAGGAGAGCGACTGATGGTGTCGTAGGAAGCGCCATGGGACGAGAAATCGCGGGGATTAATGTGAGAACGCGGGTCCCTGGAGCGCGCGTTCGAGGCGGAAGCTGTCGAGCCGAGTTGGGGAGCGAGTGAATAAAGGGCAAGTGGAAATAAAACAAATTGTAAGTGAAAGGCAGAATGGCGATCTTAGCCGGCGACGATTGAGACGGGCTTGGAGGTGGGCGGTTCGTTCGTGGAAAGAAGCAGAGGATTCCAGCGGCAGTTGGCAAGCGACGCGTCACTCGATCCAAGTCGAGGGCTGAGAGGGAAGCGATGGCCACCATGCAGCTGCGGGACATCCGCGCCATGGGCGAGGCGGTGACGCGCGCGAGGGAGCTGTGTCAGGAGGCGCAGTACGAGAAGGGGCTGGCGCTGTACCAGTCGACGCTGCGCTCGCTGAGCCAGTTCATCCGCCGCATGACCAAGATGGCGGAGCGCCAGCCGTGGCTGCAGGTGCCGACCGATTGTTGTGGCCTTCCAGCACCATCAAGACACTGATGGCGTTGCTCTGCTTTCCCAGATGCAGATCGAGCTGGAGAACGAGCTGAGTCTCATCACGGACTACGTGGAGCTCACGCAGGCATTCAAGCTTCCACCTGGAGCGGCGATGGCTCAGATTCACCCCCAAGCACGACAGCAGGCGCGTTTGGCTTCTCCGCGATGGGAGATCTGCGCGCCTTCCGACCCGGGAAGACCCGACTCCAGCGTAACACTGCGCGACTTGCTGCGACTTTCACGCCAACATGCGAGCAATGCCCTGACAATTTGCCATCTCTGTGTGTCGATAGACGGACGACGCCCGAGATCCGGACGTGTGGGCGCCACCGTCGCCGGAGCAGCAGCCCAATCGCTTCCGGGGAGGCGGAGCAGCTCGAGCAGCGCCTTCTTGGGCCAACGACAACCAGGGCAATCCCAATCAACGCAACAAGTACGTGGCATGTCAACACGCCTAGTTGCCACGCGATTTCCATTGAGTAGAGCGTCTGTCTCCCGTGAAGTCGTGTTGGCAGACCCAACAGCAAAGCCGGAGGAGCGCCAGCAGCGAGAGGCGGCGGCGTTCCTTCCGGTCGGCGCACGCCTGGAGACGACCAGCGACGACAGGCGCCGCGTCGAGGAGCAGCCAAGGCACCTACGGGCGCGTCGCCAGCCAGACGAAGCAAGGACAAAGACGGCGGCCTGAAGGCGGCGAGGAAGGAGGGCGAGCAGGCTCGGGAGCGTGGCGCTGGCGGATCCGAGAAGCCCAAGTACGCGGACTTGGCGCGCGAAGAAGGCTGGGCGGACCTGGAGCTGATCGAGATGATCGAGCGCGATATCGTGGACTCGGCGGCGGCCGTGAGCTTCGAGCAGATTGCGGGGCTGGAACACACCAAGCAGTTGCTGCAGGAAGCCGTGATGCTGCCGCAGATCGCGCCGCATCTGTTCAAAGACGGCTTGTTGAAGCCCTGCAACGGCGTGCTGATGTTCGGGCCTCCGGGAACGGGCAAGACGCTGTTGGCCAAAGCCGTGGCCAACGTGTGCAAGTCGACGTTCTTCAACGTGTCGGCCTCCACGCTGGCCTCCAAGTACCGCGGCGAGTCGGAGCGCATGGTGCGCGTGCTCTTCGACATGGCGCGCTACTACTCGCCGGCCATCATCTTCATGGACGAGATCGACGCCATCGCCGGCGCGCGCGGTGGCGCCCAGGAGCACGAGTCCAGCCGTCGGTAGGTGCCTGACTCTTGGCTCTTGCGTCCTCGCGTGGATATTGAACCTGAGCTATCCGGTTGGGTCCATTGCTCGTAGAGTCAAGACGGAGCTGCTGGTGCAGATCAACGGCGTGTCCTCGGGCGACCCAGCGGACCCAGGCAACCGCGTGATGGTGCTGGCAGCCACGAACCTGCCGTGGGAACTGGACGAGGCCATGCGTCGACGACTCACCAAGCGCGTCTGTACGCCACCGTTGCTCGCTTTACCTCTTGTGTCCATGCTTTTGCCCCAGACTTTGAGTGAACGAGTGGATGAATGCACGTAGATATCCCGCTGCCGGAAGCTGAAGGGCGGCGACAACTGTTCAAGCTCAACCTGGAGAAGGCGGACGTGGCTTCAGACGTGGACTTCGACAAGCTCGTGGCGTCCACAGAGGTGCGTGTTGACTCGGCGGCATTGCCAGACGAAGGTTGGATTAAGTGGTGGCCTTGGCGTGCGGTGGTTGGACAGGGCTACAGCGGCGACGACATCTGCGGACTGTGCGACACGGCCAAGATGATGCCCGTGAAGCGGCTGTACACGCCCGAGATCCTCAAGGAGCTGCACCGCAAGCAGCAGGAAGGGGCGTCCGAGGAGGAGCTGCTGGCGCACGAGAAGAACGCGCTGGAGGTCACGTGGACGGACTTCCAGACGGCGCTGGAGAACGTGTCCAAGTCTGTGGGGCACGACCAGCTGGAGCGCTTCGTCAAGTGGGAGGACGAGTTTGGATCCAAATGAGCACAACACACAGTACCTATCTGCATTGCGATGGAAGGCATAGAGCCACGTTGCATGCCAAAGCTCTCTCTGTCTCTCCTCAGTCTGAGCAGTCCTGGCTACAGCTTGCGCTTGAGCAGACCTGACAAGAAGTCGAACGAGTTCCCGTCCGGGTACAGCTCGAGGCGCGAGCCGTCGGCTTCGGCCAGGAGGCACCCGGTGCTGGTGAGTCCCTTGATGACCGCCGGCATCTTCGCGCCGCTTCCATCGTCACCGCTGGCGACCTGCACCACCTGATTGGTGTGCAGCCACCGCGCCAGGTAGTCCGCCATGAACGGCTCGAAGCCCTTCTCGCGGAACAGCTCCTCCATGGGCTCGTAGGCGTTGCAGAACGCCGCCAGGAACTCCTCCCTACAGACAGACAGTCAATTGTCAATGCAGAACCCATATGCAATAGCAGCTGGCGGCTGCGGACTCACTTGGAGACGGCGCAAGGACTCTGCTCCGTGCCCAAGATGTCCTGGAGGCAGAGCGTCGGCTCCCGGTTCGAGATGTTGATGCCGATGCCTGTTACACATCGAGTTAAGCGGTCAGTGCATACACCCACCATCACCCCTGCACGGCGATAGGAACTGGCCACGAACCGGTGGTGACGCTGAACTTCCCGTCGCGGTACTCGGACTGACACAGGATGCCGCCGATCTTGACCTTGTTGGCGTAGATGTCGTTGGGCCACTTGATGCGCACGGCGTTGGCGCTGTCGGGGTCGCTGGAGGCGCTGACGGCGTGCACGGTCTCCACCGCCTTGATGATGGCGAGCGACACGAGATACTGCACGAACGGCAGCGTGTTGCCGTCCACGAAGGCGCTCTTGAAGGAGAAGGTGAGGCAGCCCTCGGGCGACGACCACGTGTTGGAGCCGCGGCCCTTGCCGCTCGTCTGCAGCTCCGTGTAGCACAGCAGGCCCGCCGGCGCCGACGGCTGCAGCGTCTCGTGCAGCAGCGTCTGCGTGGACGCGAGCGCCGGACTGAAGAGCACGGCGCCGCCCAGTGTCTGCGTCTTGAGCAGCGGGAAGAGCTTCGTCTGCACGACGTCCGAGCCGCCCGAGGCCACGCTGGCCGGGTACGAGGGCTTGGCCGTGTCCAGCCACGTCTGCAGCGCCTGCAGGTGGCGCTCCGAGCGCGCGTAGTAGCGTAGTTCCTCCGCCATTTGCTTCGTTAGCATGTGCGGCTGCGAGCGAGCGAGCGAGCGAGCGAGAGAGATTCTTCTGGCGGTTTGTTCTTCTGAATCATGCGAGACACATGGCACAAAAACGAGGGAACGACTACTGACTGTCCTTCATTCGAAATAGTGGCAATGTCTCCAGCATGCTTGGGGTTGAAAACTTGCAAGTCTATGACCGCCATTGCCCGGCATCCTGTCTCCGCCACCCTCTCCTTCTACTGGCAAGCCGACGCGTCGCGGACTTAGTCGAAGCGCATGAAGAAGGCCGAGGACGGGTCGATGTACTTGATGTCCAGCGCGTAGCTCGGGCCCATCGTCGAGCTCAGGTGAGCAGCCTGCGGAATGCCAAGCCACAAGACACAAGCCGTCAAAACCCCACGCGAATGACCACTGACGACAGGCAAGTAGTGCCATCCTCACCTTGATGTATTTGCCCTTGGCGCCGTCGGGCTTGGCGTCACTGAGCGCGACCATGAAGGCGCGCACGTTCTCCAGCAGCGCCTCCTCCGTGAAGCTGGCCTTGCCCACGCCGGCGTGGATGATGCCCTTCTTCTCCGCGCGGAACTCCACCTGGCCGCCGCGCGCCGCCGCGATGGCGTCGCCAACATCCTGCGTCACCGTGCCCAGCTTGGGGTTCGGCATCAGGCCACGCGGACCAAGGATCCGCGCCACGCGGCCGACGAGCGGCATGACGTCGGGCGTCGCGATGCAGCGGTCGAACTCCAGCTTGCCGCTCTGAATGAGCTCCACCAGGTCCTCGGCGCCCACGATGGTGGCGCCAGCGGCCTTGGCCTCCTCGGCCTTCGGCCCACGGGCGAACACCGCCACGCGCACAGACTTGCCCGTGCCGTTGGGCAGACTCACCACGCCTCGCACGCTCTGGTTCGGCTTGCGAGGGTCCACGCCCAGCTGGACGGCCAGGTCAACCGTCTACAACATGGCACCATTCGCCAGCAATTAGATACCATCCGGAAGAGAGCTAGCAAAGCAACCCATTCGGCGTCAGAATCGTCCGTTTACCTCGTCGAACTTGAGCTTCCTCTGCTCCTGGCACTTGGTCACGGCCGACTTGATATCTATCTGAGGCTGCCGAGTTCAATCCACACGACACGAGGACCCAGCGACCACAACAAAAGCACACTTCGGTTAGTCTTCGTGCATGTAGCAGCCCATGGAGGGCGGAGGCAGCTTCCCCCGGGCAGCAGCATGCAACAAACCTGCGGGAGACCGGAAGCGCGCGGCTTGAGTCCCAGCGCCGTGGGGGAGCGCGCGGGAGGAGCGCTGGCGCTCTCCAGCGTCGACGCAGAGCGCACCCAGCACGACGTGGCGCGCGCGACGTGGCCCTTCACGGCGCTCGGAGTCGCTAGCAGCACGCGCATCATTCCTTTGCTTGCCTGGAGCTCTTGGTCGGCGATTGATGGTCCGGATCACCACACGCCTGAGAGCGCCAAATTCGGGACAGTCTGAAATCGTCCCGAACGTAAGCTTCTCGGGAACGGAACGCGGAATGGAAAGTGTGGAAAGTATACAAAGTCTATTGGCGTATACATCCAAATTCGGTATATTCCGGACATTTGTACTTCGTTTTGAAGCGGAGCTGCTCGTGCCACGCGCCGAGCTAAAAACACCCCACGACTTGGAAACATGATCGAGACGGCGCTGGCGTGGGTGCTCCTTGCGACCGCGGCAGGCGGCGCCGCTTGCACGGGGGCCGTTGCATCCGGGACCGGCTTGACCTGCAGCAGTCTGAATGGCCCGTTCTGCGCTGGCGTGGCGCTCGAGTTCGCGCTCGCGCCGGCACACGCGGCGCTGAACCTCGATGCCGACGAAGAGGTGGCGGATGGCTACATGTTCCTATTATAGACTTGAGAGGATACGCAGACCGCGTCGCAGTGGCCTGACGCTGGCTTCTTGGTGTGTGTCGCCTGCAGGAGGTGGCTCTGCGTGAAATGGCGAAGCGCGTGAAGATCGAGACGGTGCTCAAGCAGTACGACGTGCAGGCAGCCGCGAGCGAAACGGACCGGTTGGAGCAGCAGGAGATCATTCTGGACATCGAGATGCTGTTGGACGAGAGCATGGCGCTGCTCTCGGAGCTGGACGACGACGAGGACGGCGAGAGTCCGATGGCTGGCTCGTTCGCGTTCAGCAGCGAAGGAGGCGCGTTCGAACTGCTGGAGAAGATGGACGGCGACGAACTGAAGGTGCGATGCTAGAGCGTTCCGTAGTGAGTGCGTCGGAAGGCGAGACGTTCACGAATGCGTGTGGCGTGATGCGAGCAGGAGTTCTTCGAATTGGCGCTGGACGAAGTGCTGCAGTCGGTGGAGGCGGCGCTGCAGGAGATGTCGCCCGACGCCGCGCAGGGCGTGCGCACCACGGCGCGGCAGATGAAGGCGATGAAGGACTACTCGAGCTACACGTTCCAGCGGCTGGACGAGGCGAAGCGCGCCAGCATCCGCCGCAAGTTCGCCAACCACAGGCTCGTGGAGCTGCAGCAGACCTTCGAGCGACTCGTGATCGCGCGGACGGCGCAGGACCGGCAGCTGGCCTACGAAACCTCCATCTTCCTGTTCCAGTTGGCTCAGGAGGAGGCTGTGAGTGCGGCAGCCGCCGAGAAGGAGGCGGAGGCGGAGCCCACGGATTCAGACACCGCCACGGCGGTCACGGACGCCACCGAGTAGGAGGCTGTTCCTTTGTATCCCTTTTGCCCATTTTGCCCATTTTGAAGAAAGTATCCGGATTTTGGTACGTTGCCTCAGATCTGAGTCCATTCAAATCCTTTGCCGCGCTTCGGTCATCTCGAATTCTGTGGCTCTCGGAGTCATGATGGCTGGACGTGGACGCGGCGGCGGCGGCGGCGGCCGTGGCGGCTTCCAGATGTCGGACGGCGACTGGCCGTGTCCGAACCCCGGGTGCGTGTGCGCGGACGCGTCTGCTGTCTCCACCGCATGCGTCGCTTTGATCACTGAACGAACGCCTGCTCTTGCCGCCTCTTTAGCTGCTCCAACATCAACTTCGCGCGACGCAGCTCGTGCAACCGCTGCCAGACACCTCGACCGGAAGGACTGGGCAGTGCAGGCGGTGCGGGCGGGGGCGAGAAGCCCAAGGCCAAGGGCGCGACTGACTTCCGCGGGCCTCCGGGGCTCTTCCAGGCCGGAGATTGGACGTGCAACACGTACGCAATGCTACTTCCTCCTTGCGTGGCTCTTGTGAGCTGCCAGCATGGGATGGCAGCATGGTCTACGGACGACTGACTCCCTTGTGCAGGTGCGGCAATGTGAATTGGGAGCGCCGCAATGAGTGCAACATGTGCAAGAGCGGCAAGCCAACCATGTCCGGCCTGGTACGTTGGGCTGGTGGCTGATGACACGATGACTACGGATGTCGGTCGCTTCCCTGAAGTGCTCACATTGCGCTGATGTGCCGTGCTGTAGGAGGAAAAGCGCGATGGCGCGGGCGGCGGCTTCAACGAGCGTCAAGAGCGGTAGGCGCTTTGCTGTGTGCTAATGGCTGAGTGCTAAGGAGCTAATGGGAATGGCTGCGCTGCGACCTGCTCAGCGTTGCGTCGGCCAAGACGGAGGTCGGGGAGGATGGCTACGACGACTTCGGCATGAAGAAGAAGGTGCGTGATGGATCCGACACCCGTACAGTCCAGGGAGAACGATCCGTATGGGGCGACTGACTGCTACCGTCTTCGCTGCAGAAAGTGAAAGCGTCCAAGGCGGAGCGCGAGGCGGCGGCGCTGGCTCGGCTGCAGCAGTCGTACAGGTGAATATGGTGTTGTATCAGCCACGTGCCATTGCCCTTCAGACTTTGAGCTGATCTGGTGTGGTCCTCTCCTGCTGCAGTGCGATCTACCAGCCGCCGCAGAGCAACACGGAGTCGTCGGAGCGGCCAGTCGCCGTCCCGACGGAGAAGGCGACGAGCGAGCCGGTGGCGCCTCCGGTTAACAGCTCGCGGGACCGCGACGAGAAACGACAGCGCAGCAAATCGCCGATGAGTACGAGTCGAGACGGCAGCAGGCGCAGTCGGAGTCGGGACCGCAGTCGCCGCAGCCCAAGCCGGGAGAGAGACCGACGCGACCGCAGTCCTGCGGGCAGAGGGCGAGAGGACGGACGGCGTCGCCGCAGTCGCAGCCACAGTCGGGAGCGAGAGCGCCGTCGCCGAGACAGTCGCCACCGGTAGATGCGGAAGACCTCAGTGTGCGCCAACGGGTAGGAAATGGACGAAAGACAGCCGCTCTTCTCAAAGCACGCGATTTAATATCAATGTTTCTGCCTGTTTGATGGTTCTTCGTCTTCTGCGCCATGATCTGGCACGCAAACACGCACGCAAAACCTGTCCGTGCGCTCCACGAACCTCCTTCTCCGCTTCGCCTCCAGTTTTCCTCCTCGTTTGATCCTCGACTCCTTCGACACACTCTAGCTCTGCGGCATGGTGCCGCGCGCGCGATCCACGATGGCTTTGACGTACACGGGCGAGATCTCGAACAGGTTCTTCAGGATGATGTCCGGGATGTTGAAGCTCTTGGCGCGCTCCTCCGGGTCCTTCTCCATCGCCACCTTCACGGACCACAGCAGCAGGCAGCCAGAGCCCGTCGTGTCGCTGAAGTTGCGCAGCGAAGCCCTGTACAGTCAGTCAATCAGCCACAGCAAGCCGTCAGTTAGTACTCTCGTAAAGACACCGATCAGCAGAGAGCGATCGACGGGAAGACGTACGCAGTGGTGGCGTTGCGGCGGATGTGGTCCGCGGCCTTGGGGTGGCTGGGGTCGTCGCTCACAGAGCGGGACACGAAGGTCACGCTGCCGTCTGCGTTCTCGCGCTTCTGGTTGACCGTGAGACTCTCCTCCTTCATGGTGCCGCCGCCGACCGCCGCGTCGCTCGACATGGTGAGGTTCACCACGCGCCGCATGTACTTGGTGTTGGTGTTGACCTCTTCCAGCAGCTCGGCCGAGTCCATGAAGGGGAAGTTCTTCTCGAAGGTCGAGTCGCCGATGCAGTCCCACAGGTCGTGGATCACCACGCTCGAGTCGCAGTTGTACAGGTGGTGGCGGAAGAAGATGCACATCTCGTTCTTGCCCATCTCGTACTGCACCTGCAGCCCAAAGTACGTCATGGTGGACGTCTTCGGGTTGCGGAACGACGCCTCGCACTGCGTCAGCTGCTTGTCGGAGCCCGTCATGGCCTCCGCCGCGTGCTCCAGCAGCTGGTCGCGGAACGAGCCGGACTGCAGCTGCAGCACCGACGGCGCCGCCGAGATCGTGTTGGACAGCGCGGCCGGCGTCGTGGACGCCGACGACGACGAGTTCAGGATCATGTCCAGCGACGGCATCTACAAGCACAAGCAACCGCCGTCTTGTCAGCATCCAACAACCACAACATACACAGCAAGAGAGAGACGACAAAAAGACGTACGTTGAGCAGCGGCTGCTTGGTGAAGTAGTCCTGCAGGCGCTGGATGAACTTCATCTGCTCCATGAGCGTCTTGCGCAGGAACTCGTTCTCCTGGTCCACGCGCGCCCGGATCTCGGCGTGCTGCTCGGCCTCCTGCTTCCAGCCCAGCTCCGTGTTGTGCTCGGACGGCTCCGACGACTGCAGCACCTCGATCTGCTCCTTCAGGTCCTTCACCTTGGCGCGCAGGGCGATCAGCTCGTCCTTCTGGCGCTGTCGGTGCTTGCGCGCGGCCTTGGCGATCTGCGCGCGCCGCTTGGCCTTGGGGTCTTCGTACTCCTCAGGCTGCTTGTCGTCGCCCGAGTCGCCGTCCGCGCTGGCCGTGGAGGCGGCCGGGGCCTTGCGCTTCTTGGACGCCTTGGCCTTCTCCTTCGCGGCAGGCGCCGCCGGGGCCGCCGACGTCGTCAGCGCCGACGACGTGGCTGCGCCAGAGGCCGCCATCATGGCCGCCTGCGCGTTGGCGCCGCCCAGACTCGGGAACATCTGCGAGTTGGCGGCCATGAGCGGGTTGTTCATGCGGCCGTGGATGGGCGCCAGACCGTTGCTGGCGCCGTTCTGCAGGTTGGCCATGGACAGCGGCATGCTCATGCCCAGCGGCAGTCCGAGGCCGTTGCTGGCGCCGCCCAGCTGCGGCGGCTGCATGCCCATGTTGTGGCCGCCGCCGGCGTTCTGCAGCGCCTGCGTGAGGCTGCCGGGCGTGGGCAGCGGCGACGAGCCGGCGTTGCGCGGGTTGCTGGCCTCGCGCAGCAGGTTGTGGAAGGCGTCCATGGCTCCGCGACGGAGAGCTTCAACGCGTTGCGGTGACGGGTCGGCGGATCGGCAGAGCGACGCGGAGACTTGGCTGGCGACTTAGACTCGCTGGCTTGCGCGTGACGGAGGTGATTACGGACTGTTGCGGCGGCAGCGTTTACGTAAGCGGGGAATTCCCAAGTGAAAGCGCCGCGAAGCCACTGGTTGGCCGACCCAAGCCGGGGACTGCAAGCGAACGGGAGAGAAGGAAAGCGGGAGGAAAACAGACTGGGAGGTGGGAAAGCAGGATGAGGGAGCGATGCGCGTTGAGGATATATGGAAGCGCCAAAGCTGAGCTGGCCAACTCGTTTCGACATGCGTTGTGGAAGGTCGGAGACGAGCCCACAAGCGGTTTGCGTTGGCATTGATTTCCTCTTTCCTCAATCAACGAAAACATCATCAGACGAATTGATTTCATCGCAATACGAGTGCATTCACTCAGAAAGAGAACCTTGTCAACAAAACAAAGAAGGTACACACTCTGACTAGGGATAGGTCGACAACCCTCCGTTTTCATCACAGCCACATTTGATTGGTTTTACAGCCAATGCGAACGCTTCAAGCTTGAACGGCGACCAGACATTGGTTCACGTCGGCAGACCAGTTGAGAAAAAAAGGCCTATCCCTCGAAGTCTGATGCCTCTCGCTCACCAACAGCGCAACTGGCCCAGCAGGGCTCGGGCAGGAATTAGCAAATCAGCGCGTGAATAAATCACTCGACGTGGGATGGGGAGGGTTCATATTGCGGAATCGTGATTGCGACATCTCTGGTGGTTTAGGGATGATGCGTGCTCAAGTACCTAATCCAATGAATATATTAGTACTCGACAGAAACGAAAACGGATGCGCACACTCGTGGCACACACGATGATACTGCTGCATTTGCTGCACTGATTGTTACTGACTGCTAAGGCTTTGCGTATATGATTGCTACGCTGCTACTGCGGCAAGTATCACGATGCAATTATGGCTATGCTCGTCGCCATTGCTATTTGCCATGCATTCTTTTGCATTTCGGGACGACATCATCATGCAACTCTGATTTTCTACATTTACTACAAACCGCGGATGGCTACGCTACGATAATTAACACAATCCAACTCGAACTTAGTGGAAAGAACGAACAATCGTTCCCCTGGCAGACGCCATCCACCGGAATCACGAACGCTTTCAACCATGGTCGCACCTGGAGAGGAGAGCAGCGAGTCGCCGCCGCGATTCTCCGGCAGCAAGCCGGCCGCGCCGTCGTCTGCAGAAGGGCCAAAGCCATGTTGTACCTCAGGTGAATGTGGCGGTGCGAGCAACGGGTGCGTTTGCGTCGATGTCCTGCAGCAACTGCAGAAGCGGGGGGTCTGTGCGCTTGCTGGTCGTCCTGACTTGGGCAATTGTGGCGCTTTGGTGCAGCTGTGGCAGTCAATTGATCGCCCACAAGGCGAAGACGAAGCGCAAGCCGTCGGCAGCGGCGTTGAAGCGGCGTATGGCGAATCAGATCCCGGAGGAGATCCAGAAGGACCCGGAGCTAACGAAGGCCATCGAGCAGGTTGAGCATTGGCCTACAAGTCCGTGGCTTGTGGAGCAGCATGTGCTCACCGTCTGCATGTTTCTTATTGGCGCATGTAGCTGCCGTGGAACTACAGCTTTGAGATCCGCAAGACGGTTTGGCGCATCCGCCAGGCCGGCAGCAAGCGCGTGGCGCTGCAGTTCCCCGAGGGACTGTTGCTCTACGCGTGCGTCATCTCGGACATCATTGAGCGCTTCACCGGCGCGGACAGCATCATCCTGGGAGATGTAAGCGGCTATCCATTCTTTATTCCCTGGCGATAGTGGAGCACAGTAGTGCTTGTTGTGACAAAGCCGGCGTGTGTCATGACTGCAGGTGACTTACGGCGCCTGCTGCGTGGACGATCTGACCGCGATTGCACTTGGAGCCGACTTCATGGTGCACTACGGCCACAGTTGTCTGGTGCCCATCGATGTGACCACCATCAAAATGCTCTACGTCTTCGTGGACATCGCCATCGACGTGGATCATGTACGAAGTGCCGTTGCTCTGGCTCTGCTGCTTTCCAATCTCATGAACGGATTGCTGTTGCTTGGCTATTTGCTTATGTGGATGGTCGCAGCTTATTGAGTGCATGAAGCTCACCTTCACGCCGGACACCAAGGTTCGCATGGCGTCTGTTCACATACTAGCTGCCGTATCGAGGGGCTCTCTCTGACTTCCGCTCCTGTGCTGTCGCCTCGTGCTGGTAGCTTGCGCTCATGGGGACGATCCAGTTCGGCAGCTCCATGCATCTGGTGTCTTCCCGGCTGAAAGAGCACTTTGCAGCCTTAGTCGTGCCGCAGGTTAAGCCCCTGTCTCCTGGCGAGGTGCTTGGATGCACCTCCCCCATCATCGAAGGCGTGGACGCGCTGGTGTTCATCGCCGACGGGCGTTTCCACCTCGAGGTTCGTTCCGATGGCAGATTCTCACGTCTTTCGTCTGCGAAGGAAGTGGTCGGGAGCTAATGCTTGGATGTGGGTGTGTCCGCGATGCCGTAGTCGACCATGATCGCCAATCCGGGACTCAAGGCGTACCGGTACGACCCGTACCCGAAGGTGTTGACCATCGAGAAGTACGACTTGCCGCAGATGATGAAGATCCGACGCGCTGCCATCGACCAGAGCAAGTCTGCCAAGAAGTTCGGCATCGTGTTGGGGACGCTCGGGCGCCAGGGCAACCCGACGGTCCTGGATCGCGTCAAGAAGCTGCTGGGGGAGAGCGGGAAGGAGTACTTTGTGCTGCTGCTGTCGGAGCTGTTTCCGGATAAGGTAGAGATGCGGTGTCTATCGTGTGGGTGAAGAAGCTCTTCGGTACTAACTGCATCCGCACATGACGCCGTCTAGCTCGCGAGGTTCTCAGATGTCGACGCGTGGATCCAGATCGCGTGCCCAAGGCTGTCGATCGACTGGGGCTACGCGTTCCCCAAGGTGAGACTGGTGTTTTACGCGGAATGAACAACGAGTGTACTCACATGCTGGTGTTGCTGGCGTCTGTAGCCGCTGCTGTCTCCGTACGAAGCCGAGGTCTGTCTGGGGCAAGCGCAGTGGACGGAGGGGTCGTACCCCATGGACTTCTACGCCAAGGGGAGTGGAGCCTGGACGAATTACCACGAGGCGCAGAAGCAGCAACCGTCCGAGGTTCCTGTCTGAGGTCACTCGCCTACGACTCAAGAGCACGCTGCGCTCCGTGGCCATTCGCTGATCGCTTTCGTGTTTATATTCTCGTCAATACCTTGGGCGTTTCTTCCCTGCCACTGTCTGTCTGGTTCTGGCTTTCATCCGCCGCATCTGCAAGTCTGAGGAGCAGGATCCATCCTCTCTGGTTGGCTGTCGCTCGGAGAGCGCTCACTCCTCCACATGAGAGTGAGTGGTGCTATAATGAATGATCCCCAAGCAAGCCACATAGAGAAGATCAGCACTTCCGACGCAATCAAGAGCAGGCAACATGGTTATAGCCGAAGCAAGGCCGCGAACTTACCTGGGGCTGAGCACCTGCTCTGCTGGAGGACTACGCAGACTGGCGCGAGGCGACTTCAAGGGGCTGCGCTGGGCATCCGGATGCAGTTTGAGGATCTCCCTGTGGTAGAAAGTCACACAAGTTAGTCAACGACGAGCCTGGAACCTCCCATCCCACGTGGCAATTTGGCGTGCAACTTACTCGAAGATGAGCTCTTTCAGCCGCGTCTCGGTCAGATCCTCCTTCTCGAAGTCGAAGCTGAAGACGCTGTCCGCGACCGGCTCGTCTTCCAGGTTGTGCAGCGAGGCCAAGTACGGGTGCTCCAGCGCCTCTTCCACCGAGATCCGCTTGGCCGGATCGAACACAAGCATGCGCTGCAACAGGTCGATGGCCTCGGGTGCGGCTTTGGGGAAGAGCTTGGCAAAGGGCACGCCGGGTCGCATGGGCTGGTTCCGCATGAACCGCTTCGCTCGTTCGCTCACCACGAAGTGCAGGTCTTCCTCACGCGGCGTGCCGATCTTGTCGCAGATGATCTGCAGCTGGTGGATGTAGTCGTCTCCGGGAAACAGCGGCGTGCGGCCGAGCAGCTCCGCGAAGATGCAGCCGGTGGACCAAATGTCGATGGCCTTTGTGTACTCCCGAGACGACAGCATGATCTCCGGCGCGCGGTACCAGCGCGTGACCACGTATTCGGTGAGCTCCATGTTGTCTTCCTCGGGCGCGACGCCTCGCGACAGGCCGAAGTCGCACACTTTCAAGTCGCAGTTCGAGTTGAGCAGCAGATTCGACGGCTTCAGGTCGCGGTGCAGCACGTTGGCCGAGTGGATGTACTTGAGCGCACGCAGGATCTGGTACAGGAAGTACTGCACGTGGTCGTCCGTGAGCGGCTGGCGCGAGTAGATGATGCGGTGCAGATCCGTCTCCATGAGGTCGGCCACGATGTACACGTCCTCGAACTGCGTCAACGACGGCGGCGGCAGCAGGTCGACGATCGTGATCACATTTTCGTGGTCGAAGTGTTGCAGCAGCTTGATCTCCCGCAGGATGCGCTTGGCATCCACCAGGTCCTCGAACGCCCTCGAGACCTTCTTGACCGCGACCTTCTCGCTCGTCTCGGCGTTCTCCGCCGATCTAAACCGATGCAAAGCAACACAAATGCTGTCAGAAAGCATATCTCCGATCAGGCAGCCAAGTTAAATGCACGCGCTTACATGACGACCCCATAGGCGCCGCGGCCGATGACCTTGATGAACTTGTACTTGTCGTCGATCTGGAAATTGGTGCCGGCCACCACGAACGAGTACGTTCCCGGGCGAGCGGGCAGCGCAGCCACTACCGCTCCAGTGGCGCTTGATTTGCGGGACGGACTCGCCGCGTCACTTGCGCCAACGGGCGCGGCGCCTTCCGAGGGACCGCCACGCTGTCTGTCGTCCGGCTGACCCGCCAGCATGCGCGAAGTGGACCGCGGGGGCGACGTCAACGGAGAGGAGGCCTCCCCCGTCGGCGTAAAGCTGGCCATTCTGTCGATCGGTGCGTCCGCCTTGGGGTGCGGGTGGAGACGGAATGAGAGTCGCTGTGCGTTCGCGGAGTCTGTTGGCTGGGCGCTATCCAGCAAGCAGGGACGGACGACGAGAGAGAGAGAGAGAGAACGAGAGTTTCAGGGTGAACAGTTCTGGCACCGCGGCGGCTAAATATACGCTTAAAACAACAGAGACGGTACCTTCAACGCGAGCTGCTCTTCTTGTTGGCAGTGTGTGCGTTTACTTGGTGAAGATCGTTGCACTGCTATTTGAATTAGCGCCTGTCTGGCCTTCTTCGTGGTCGTGGAAACGAACGGCGAAGACAGCAGCAACAACGTAAGTCTGCCACCACCGTAAGGAGCGTGCAGAGACAGTGGAGCTGCCACCCGACGCCAGCCACGTACCGCAACACGAGGTCGAGAATGGCGACGAGAAACCCAAAACGGTTTGTTCGGCGTGGCTTGAGTTGGGGTGGGCCATGGAGGGCTCCGCTCAGCAAGCAGCCAGCAACCAGACGCGGCGTCCTTCCCCGCTATTAATAGCGCCGATAACGCGAATACGAGCGGGTGGGGAGGAGCCGAGCGGCTTTCGCGAGGAAACGACCTCTGGCCTCCGACCGCCGCATCCTGTGACAGCTCGCTCCCACGCAGGAGGCGGAGGGAGGCGCCACTTGTCCAGTCGCGATCTCCATCGGAATGCGCTCTGGATTCCCTTCAACCTTCAACAGGCGCGGAAGGCAACGAGTGAAGGCAAGGCGTCGTATTGTATCCAATCGCACGTCTGTTTCCAAGATCGCCCTCTGCGATTGGATAAAATGCTCGAATTCGCGATTGCGTAAAACCTCGTCGAGTATCTCTGCCGAGGTTTTACTTCGTCTCCCCTCCCTCACGATCTTTTCTGCCAGAGGCCGAAAGCAGCGGAAGAAGTCGGAGCTTCTCGAAGCGAGCGCGAGAATGGGTCAGGGCCAGAGCGGACTGCCGCGCCAGACGCGCGACGAGGCGGCCAAGAAGAAGGAGGACGCGGCCAAGCAGAAGAAGAAGAAGTTCGAGCCGCGCGGCGGCGCCATGACGCGCCGACGTCGCAAGAAAAAAGGTCCCTCGGCCGCCGTGCGGATCCCGCCCGTGTACCCGACGGCCAAGTGCAAGCTGCGGCTGCTGAAGCTGGAGCGCATCAAGGACTTCCTGTTGATGGAGCAGGAGTTCATCCAGAACCAGGAGGTCATGAAGCCCAAGCAGGAGAAGGACGAGGAGGAGCGCTCCAAGGTGGACGACCTGCGCGGCACGCCCATGGGCGTGGGTACGCTGGAGGAGATGATCGACGACAACCACGCCATCGTGTCGTCCTCCGTGGGGCCGGAGTACTACGTGGGCGTCATGTCCTTCGTGAACCAGGACATGCTGGAGCCCGGCTGCTCGGTGTTGCTGCACAACAAGGTTATGTCGGTCGTGGGCATCCTGGCGGACGACACGGACCCCATGGTGAGCGTCATGAAGGTGGACAAGGCGCCGCTTGAGTCGTACGCCGACATTGGCGGGCTGGAGTCGCAGATCCAGGAGATCAAGGAGGCCGTGGAGCTGCCGCTCACGCACCCGGAGCTGTACGAGGGCATCGGCATCCGTCCGCCCAAGGGCGTCATCCTGTACGGCGAGCCGGGCACAGGCAAGACGCTGCTGGCCAAGGCGGTGGCCAATCAGACGTCCGCCACTTTCCTGCGTATCGTGGGCTCGGAGCTCATCCAGAAGTACTTGGGCGACGGCCCCAAGCTCGTGCGCGAGATGTTCCGCGTGGCGGACGACCACGCGCCGTCCATTGTGTTCATCGACGAGATCGACGCCGTGGGCAGCAAGCGCTACGACTCGAGCAGTGGCGGCACGCGGGAGATCCAGCGTACGATGCTGGAGCTGCTGAACCAGCTGGACGGCTTCGACGAGCGGGGCGACGTGAAGGTGATCATGGCGACCAACGCCATCGAGAGTCTGGACCCGGCGCTCATCCGTCCCGGCCGTATTGACAGAAAGGTACAGATTCCATTGCTGTCGACCTTCCGTCTCTGTTTTGCTGATGACATTGACCGCTTGGCTGTGCGTTTCGTGTATCTGTGGGTAGATTGAGTTCCCGCTGCCGGACATCAAGACGAAGCGCCGCATCTTCGGCATCCACACGGGCCGCATGAGTCTGGCGGAGGACGTGGATCTGGAGGAGTTCGTCATGGCCAAGGACGAGCTGTCGGGCGCGGACATCAAGGCCGTGTGCACGGAGGCCGGGCTGCTGGCGCTGCGGGAGCGCCGGATGCGCGTGACGCAGACGGACTTCCGGAAGGCGAAGGAGAAGGCGCTCTACAAGAAGAAGGCCAACATCCCGGAAGGACTCTATCTATAATCACAGCATAGAGGGACGAATCACAGCTGCGGCAGCGCAAGAGAACCCGACCAAGCGACGCGAACGGGATGGCGGAGTGACTGCGCGCTCGGATCCGAAGACTGAGGGCTGCAGGCCGACACGGAAACAGCATGCAAGTCGCTTTGAGCTCTTCGTTCTTGCCTCTTTGGCTTGTTGCTTGATTGAATTGGTCTTGCCTGGAAGATGTTGGATGTGTTATTGGTACACTTGTCGAGAGAAACTCGGCTAACTTACTACTGCCACTACAGAAGGCTACATACATGTGCGGTCGATCAGAGCCCAGAGACTCGAGGCCGGAGGGACGAGCGTCGCCCTGGCAGCCAGGAGGAGAACGAGAAGCTCGACCGGGACGCTCCTATCACTGCGAGGCCTGCTGGATCTTTGCAGACGGAGAGCACGCGGAATGAAGCGGCCTTGAAGAGGCCGGGAGTCTTCGTGTGCGCAGTGCTGCTGCAGCTGGAGAGCTTCACGTCGAACCGGTTCGCCAGACTCACGAGACCAGCCCGTTGGGTTTCCAGCAGAACAGCGCGGCGCTTGGCGGTGGGTGCGTCTGGATTCTTGATCTCGTTGCTGTAGGTGGGTTCCTGGACAGACAACGCGCTGCTGATGGGGTCGTCGAAGGGATGACGTCGCCAGTTGTGGATGGCGTTGGCCCACTTGATCATGGTCTTGGAGGTGGCGGCCGCGAAGCAGTACACCTGCTCGCGCTTGCTGGCGGCCACGAAGGCGCCCGCCTGGTCGCTGCGCTCCACCGCCACGGCGTGCACCGCGAAGCGGTTCGGACAGAGCCCCGCGCCGTCGCTCACTAGCGGCTGCACGCGGATGCGGTGCCGCGTGAGCCCAATCGACTCCAGCTGCGCGCCCTCGGGCTTGTCGAAGCAGCGCAGCATGCCGTGCTCCAGCACGCAGTACCGCACCTGCGCGCTGCGCTCCTTGGCGAACATGAGCAAGAAGCCTTCCATCGTGGCCCCGGAGGAAGGAACGTTGGCGCTTCCGGTCGGTTTCGATACTGGAGACCACGCGAGGGCGGACAGTTCGCAACGTTACGAAGGCGTCGCTGTGGTCCCAGCTGGCGGGGTAGCACACGCCACTCCACACAGCCGCGCTGTGGCTGTTGCGCTCGCGCTTGTGCCCCCTGCGAGCCGCCAACAGACGCATCCACCAAGGACCAAGGACAGGCTCCGCATCTTTGCGGTTCATGTGCCATTCCATGCGGAAAAGGCGGACCACGTCGTGAGGTGCGTGGGAAGGTCGCACGAACACCCGTTTCGAGAGGGAATGTCGCGCCAGCGGGCTGCAGGTTGCGCCAATGCGAACGATTTGGCTACAGAGAGCACCCCAGCTGGTTCTCGGTGGTGGGACCTCCGAGTGATACGTACAGTGCGCGCTGGTGGATGAGGCTCCTGCACTCCTGAATAAGTGGGGCGATTGCACCAAACGGATTTGCCACTGCGGCTGTTTTGCAGCTTGGCAGGATTGACACGCCAGATAAAATGCACCTTTCAAACTGGGACGCGAGCGGCTAACGAACGTCGAACAGAGAGGTGCCAAGCAAATCTGCGCAAAGACAGACGCTCTCGGACGCAAAATGGCAATTTGGTGTGGCCCACCACACAGTCTGATAATGGCCGGACCATGACGCGCATGGCTCCGGTGCAACGCAACCCACGGGATAAATACTGTGGCAGTGTATTGGCAGCAGGATCACGCGAGCGAAGCTTATAGGTCTGTATCTAGCTGCTCTTTTCACACACACACGTCCTAAAGGGGATCGCTTTCCAGTCCTTCGGTCTCGCGCCGGGTCCGATACAGCAATTGGGTTTTACGGGTTCGACATCTGGTTGCGCAAATTGGCCTGTAGATAATCGCATCCAATACAAACACACATCAGCTTCGGATGGCTCTGCAGCGCCCAACGCAGCGAGCTCGACAAGCTCAGCGAGTATTTGCCAAGTACGATACGCACCGTGACCCTCTCGATGGAAGTGGAGCGGTCCGACGATCTCGAGCGGTAAGCGCCGTGGCCGTACGGTCGGCCGGCGAGCGGTGGGTGGCTGTCACCGTACGCGCCACCGAACTCTTGAGGATACGCGCTGGGTAGATTCGGTGGCGGTGCAGGGCGATTACTATTGGGATAGCCTCCCCAAGCATTCCCACCAATGATGTTGCTGTTGTTGTTGTAGAAGTGTCCGCCGCCGTAGACCCCTGGTGCGGCTCCAGGCTGTGCAGAAGAGTACACAACAACTCGCTCAGGGCCTGGACTGTCCGCCACCATCTCGTCCTGCTGGCCTCCGCCAGTCCATGACCCCATCTGCTGCTGCTGCTGCTGCTGTTGCTGCTGTTGTTGCGGCTGTGGCTGCGGTGGTTGCTGGTTGTATCCACTCCAATGCGGCGGCGGCGGTCCTCGTCGGTCGGCTCCATAGTCTCGGTAGCTTCCACCTGCATCGAACTCTCTGTTGGGAGAAGGGCGACGGATCCGCCGGAGTCGATTCGTTCCGCGGTGCAGGCGAGAATCCACGGGACGTCCTCCTTCATTGTGCAGCGGGACCGCTGGCCCGAACGTGGACGCCTCTGCGATGACCGGCTGGCCTTTCAACGAGCTGTTGTACATATCCGCCACTTCGTGATACTTCCGAGCGGTGCGTTCGTGCAGCATCGCCAGCAATTGCTGCGCCCCCAACTGCTTAGCAATCTTCTTCGTCGACGCGATACCCTAGCAGCATAGAACAGGCCCACATCCACACAAATATGACATTAGCTGAGTCCATCGAGCGTTACCGTCGCCTCCCGTACCTCCGCGACCGTGCTGCCAGCTGTCACGATGGTTTTGAACAGCTTCACGCCGTCGCCCTCGACGGGCACCGTGTTATAATTGATCGAGACGCCGCGATTCCGGTTCTGGTACTCCTGAAGCACTTGCGCCGGCGTCTTGATCGACAGCTCCATGCAAGCCTAAGCAACGTGACACGTCGACAGGTAGTCGGTTAGGCGAACGGACGAGACAACTCTCCTCTCGAAAGCCACACACACACACACACACACACACACACATACACACGCAAGCTCGCAGACTCACCTGAAGGACGCGAGGGTCGCCAATGGACAGCGTCGTGAACTCGTCTAAGGTCATCGACGGCTGCTTGCCCGTCGTCGCCATCTTCTCCTGGATATGGACCGCTCGCTCCTTGGTGGCCGTATCCACTTTGCGCTTCTTCGACTGCGACTGCTGCCAACACACAACACGTTAGCCGGACAACCCATTCAGCACTAACTGGCGGCATTTTAGGGCTGCCAAACAGCCCCGTGGCTACGCTGCGCGATTTCTTACGCCGCCAAGTTCTTCAGAGGGCAACGACGCCGCACCGGCAGCATCGGGTCGGACCGCCGTCACAGCACCGAGGCTCATTGTGCGTTGGCGGGAGGCTGCGCCCGATGGCGGCGCGAAAATGCTTAGCGGAGGCACGTGCTGTTTGACAAGACGATGGAACTCCGGCTGCGAGAGCGCGTTCTCGCCACCCACGTCCAGCGGGTACGGCCTCGTCCAGCAGACGACGCCCAGTCCGTCGTGCACGTAGCAGGGCAGACCCGATCCGTGGATAATCCTCTGCCATCCCGGTGGCAAAGACGCATTCGCCGGCGACGTTACCGCGCCCGCGGCGCCGCTGCTGCCCGAGCCGGTGTCGGCGGCATCCGCGACCACTGCCGCCGAGCTGAGCTGCATCAGCCCAGCGGCCGAGGCGAAGTCGGCGTGCTGCTCGGCGCTGCGTCGGGGGTCTGCCGTGCTGCCGTGGGCCCGCATGGCGCGCAGCTTGTGCGCCTCTGCCGCCAGCTTGGCCGTCCCCGCCATTTCTCTTGTGGTTTTCCCCAATCCGATCCGCACCTGTCTGTTGGCTGTCCCATTCGAAAGGCAACGGCGCGAACCATGCAGCCGCGCGGATGCATCTTATTCACCAATCCAAACGCTCCACCCTTGATTCCGACCAATCAGCACGTGACAAATCGCTTTAAAGCTGCAATTGGAGCGCCGCTAAAACACTGATAACGCATAGACAAGCATAAATATGGTGGCGCTGTCGCCTGTCGCCGCCGGTTCTATTCTACACGACCGCGTGAGCAATCCAGGCCCCGCCGAACGCTGACGACGCATCTTGCCAGCTTTCTGATGCGCTCTGGGCTCCGTCTCGCGAAGCAGACGACTCGTTTGACAAGCTCGAGCCTCGGGAGCGCTTAGAGTCCAGCGACAGGCGCGTTTCTGAGCTTTCTGGAAACTCGAGCCTCTCCAGGCGCAGGCGCGCCAGCTTCTCTGCTAGCGCGTCGCCACGCTGCCACATACCGCGAAGGATCTGATTCCGATCGCGATCGAAGCGATCGTCGCATTTCTGGAGTGTCTCGGCAAGTGTGGCAGGGTCCTGTTCCGCCTGGGTCTCCTCGTCCTCCTCAACTGGCAGGCGGTGCTGCTGACGGATACTCTGCGCATTCAGCCCGACGACCCGCACAT
>MBAC02009716.1:0-27861 GCA_001712635.2 Nothophytophthora sp. Chile5
CTGGGCTGCTCGCTCGCGCAGATGTCGATTGCGTGGGCTGTTTCGAACGAGAACGTGTCCACGGTGCTGGTGGGTGCGAGTCGTCCGTCTCAGCTGGAGGAGAACTTGAAGGCGCTCGAGTTTGAGAGCAAGATGACGCCGGAAGTGAAGGCGAAGGTCGACGCCGTCGTCAACTTCGTGCCGACGCTGTCGACGATGGACGCGTTCGCCATGCTGCGCACCCGCCACTTGTAAGGACTGCCTGCCTACCAGGTCTCTCTCCGCCGCGACCACGTGACAAGCCTGCTGTGGCTTCCCACAACACGCCGCACACTCGGTTGAAGTCGGAGGGGTGATTTCGGTCTTGCGGTCATGAAGCAGACAGGAGGTGGGGAGGACTACATTTAGTGCATTTGCTCGGTCCGAATTCAGCGGTTGTTTCCCACTTGTTTCTCTCTCTCATTTTGTGTTTGAGGGCCATTCCAGTTGGGCGAGGCCATCCACCAGCACCATTGTGTCGGGAATCACGGGCACCGTCGATTCCATGACCACTCCAACGCGAGTGGGCGACGAGTGCGCCAAAGTGAAAGAGGCGACCGACTCCCCACACTTAGGCACCCCACGAAGGAAGACGGGTCGCCAGCCAGACCATCGTTCGAGAAGCCGAAGACGGAAGGAGCGAGCAAGAGAGCGGATGTGGATGCGCAAGAACGCAACCTGCTTCGACCCACTGTCGACAGCAACGTCGCTGGAGCCGGATCGCTGCCTGGAATCGAAGTGGAATTCTCAGCATCTGCAAGGAAGCTGGGATCTTCCATTTATAAAGTATGCACGGCAATGGCCCATGATCTCTCGGTCACGAAAGTCCCTGCGAGACGCTGCGTCACATTGTGGGGGCAACTCACGGATGTGCATATCACTGATACCCAGGTAGAGCATGCCCGCAACTTCAAAGACCTCGGGAGGAAGCTCCGTGATCGGGTTGCCGGTCACCGCCAGGTAGTACGGCTCGAGCCGTGCGAGAACCAACGGGACGATCGGCAGCTGGCTGTACTCCAGTTGGATGATCGAGCCTGGAGGCCACTTGGCGTCCAGGTCGTCGGGCAGCTCGCGTATGTTCGTAACACAGAATTCCAGGTCGTATAGCGTCGGCGGGAAGTCAGTCGACTGGAATCCAGCAGGCAACAGACCGTCCGCCATGTTGACACGCACCACGAGCATGTACGTCATGCCTGGGTGGTTCGTGTGGGTGATCGCGGCGGATGCTCCCCACTCCTCAATGGTCGAGTTGTATATCTTGATACCGCGGAGTAAGTGGAATTCGTTGAAGACGTCGGGCACTTCAAGCGCGGGGCAGTGACGAACAAGCAATTGGACGGCGGTGGAGCTGTCGAATTCCTGCCATTTCGTCTCCACCTCCTCCTTCTTGCCGGTGATGCCCAAAACGTGGCAGTCGAGTCCCAGTAAGTAGCAGGAGGGACGTGAGACTGCCCACGGTCTCACTTGTAGCAGACACTGCGGCAGCGCCGGCTGCACCGACGCGTAGACGTGAAGGCCCAGAACAAGGACTCCCCAGGCTCCGAATAGCAGATGCGCTGAGTACAGCAACATGCGACTGCCACGACTGTGCAGACCCACGTCGGAGTAGCTGTTCCCACGTTTCACTGGCACGTTGAACTTGTGACTTTGAAGTCCCGGCATTAGAGCCGAGAGTCTGGGACCTACAGGGGGTGTATCAGTAGCAGTGGCATGAGCGACACGACTACGACGCTTGGGCTCTCGGCGGAGGAGTTCCTTAATTGCAGTAGTGGTGGAGATCAACCCAAGCGAGAAGATACTGCGACTCGCTAGATCCGCCCACGACACCACCACGAGCATCTGAAACTCGTTGAGCGCACGCGCGACCCACTCGTCGTCGTACCACATGAGTGGCTCGAAGCCCATGAGTTGGGGGTTGTACTCGGCCACGTAGTCCAGCACGATCATGAGCTCCACACCCATACAAGTAACCAGATCCAGCGCGCAGTCGCATATGATGCACGCAAAGCGGCGTCGAGCCTCGTCGTGACGGAAAAATAGCGAGTAGACAATCACCGACGACCAGCAGTTGAACACCAGCAGACTCACGTAGAAGCGGTTGAGCAGCACGCGAGGCAGGAGCTTGCTCATGCGATAGGCTTGCACCGTTTGCAGCGCCGTCTCCACCAGTTCTCGGCCGATAAGGATGATATGAAAGTACCTCCCGTTCACGCCGAACATACCGCGTCGGGCTGCGACCTTCTCATACACCTTCGACAACTTGCCGCTGATTGTGGCGAGTCGGCCGGTCGCCGACGCTGTGCCTTCTGCATCACGACCGATCGTCGAGCCGTTGTTTTCTTCTTTGACGAGGGTACTGACGCTTGACCATGGCGTAAATGCTAGCGTGCGCTGCCATAGCGAACCGCTGAGCATCAGCAGCACACACACTCCGTGTCACCGACATGAGGGCGTGGACGACCGCGATCGCGTGGTGGTTCTTCGGCGGCATGCCCACGTGGAAGGACTCGAGGTACATGTTGAGGAAAGTGCCCTGCAGCTTCCAGTAGGTGTAGGCATAGGCCGCATTGTAGCCGCAAGTGAGCAGATGCACACCGAACAAGGCAAGCCACCAGAACGCGAAGACTCAGTACGAGAGGTTGACGAATTCCGAAGACGACGTCGAAGCCTTGGGTGGAGGCATCTCGAGCCGTCGTCTTCCCGTCCGGTCTTCGCTTCGATTGCCACGGATCGCTGAGGTGTCTCAAGCTCTTCCTTGAGGTAAGGTGCACTGGTTTTGGTTTGTGTTGGACAAGGTTGGCTCTGCTTGGACTCGAGTTCTTCGACCGCCTACCTATTCTTGGCGTGTTCTGCTTTTAGCTTTCTCGATGGACATCGACATATTCTAACCACACCCAGCAAATATCCTCCACCTTGACTGCGGCATGTGTGTGGACATGCTTCTGTTCAATTACAGCGATGGTCGCGCGGCTCCGAGCTCCAGCTCTGTCCCGTGAAGAGTGAAGAGCTGTGGCCCCTCCTAAGCAAGCACTACCTATGGGTGTGGATGGCGGGATTTGTTTCGGGCCGCTGGGATATTCGACGAATGAGCAGGCCCAGCTCCCTGTCGGCGCTCCAGCCGACTTCGGGCTCTTGCCGGGGGTTCTCGATTGCCGACTGCCTTGGCCGTCGTTGGAAAACGCAATCCTTGTCCTTCTCCAAGAATTCCACGCAGTTCATAAATCCACGCGTAAATGAATGAGCGATCGAATTCCAACTGTAGGAACGGACGGGCGACAACGGCCTTATTGGAGCCTCGGGTATGGTTGAAGAAGGTGCGACTGGCTTAGGTACTGCTACGAAGCAACAGCCAGCATTGGATGGCTTGGGAAGTGAAGCTTCGCGTCAGCGTGGGGTACGTTGCGAGGCTAGGAGTGGGAGAACGACTTGCTCCGACTGGAGAACAGCCGAGCGGTTGCCTGGCTCCATAGTGCGCTGGCTGGAGCGTTATGTCCTACGTACATTTGTCGACAATTGGGGGGAGGTTCGGTGCGAGATGATCATGAGCGTGATCGAGAAGTTCCACCTGGCAGAGCCCCAGCGCCAGCAGGAGCAGGACTGCAATCGCCGTGATGATGTTTGCGATCGACTCGAGCTGCGGAAAGAGAGTCGCAAGGCTGCAGGCGAACGGCACAAGATTGGTGAGTAAAAGCGCCGGGAACAGGGATGCGGAGAAGATACTTGGCTTCGATGCGGATCGAGAAGTGCGCCAGACGCGAAGTCGCGCTCGGAGCAGCTCAAGACGCTCATCGACCAGACCCCGACCGACCAGGCGGAGTTGTTCGTGTTCTCGATTCAGTGGAGCGTCGTAGATGTCTCCGAGCTCGTAGACGACAAGAAGAACGTCTGGGTGGCCAAGAAGATTGTGGGGGTATCTGGGCGAGGAGGAAGGAGCCCACGACGATCGCCTTCCTACTGGAGAAGCTGCAGCAGCACGCCAAGACGCCGCAAGCTCTGGAGGAGATGCGGCTTGTGCTGGATAACGAAGCCGACGTATTCGTGGCGCTCCTATGGGCGCAAGCTCGCCTTCGACGTGGTGCACGCCGAGCAACAGCCACAGACCTCGAACTGGATCCGAATCCACGACAGCAAAAGCTTGTTAAACGAACAGACAGAATCAGCACCTTCCAGAATCTGAGGTTTCAAAGCCAAAATGCATATATAAACGAGGCCCATTGCAGTTGTGGTCGACCGGCGCCTGTCATTCCAGCGCACGATCTGATGCTGATCTAAATCTGGAGAATACGCGGGCGAGAGGCGACAGATGTTAAACGCGTGGAGAGATGAGAGCACGCACGGCGCCGCGCCGCGCTGGGCCGCGCGCTCACTTCATCTTCTTGAGGTCTCGGCTGACCTCCTCTCGGAAGGCGTCGCCGAACTCCTTGACCTTGGGCGCGTGCTTCTCGAAGGTGGAGCGCAGCGTGTCGGCGCCCGTGGTGGCCATGGTCTTGGCGTCCTCCACGTGGTAGTGGGTCTTGAGCGCGAACCGCTGGAAGGCGCGCGAGTTGGACAGCGCCTTCACGGCCACGTCGTTGATCACGTACGACACCAGGCGCTGGAAGAACGACATGGCGGGCTGGGAGGCGGGGCGAGGCGAGGCGAGGAAGAGAGCGCGGCAGTCGCTTGTGAGCCAGAGGTTCTGGAATTCTGGAAGTGGCAAAATGGGCAGGAGTGTCGGTGTGGGATAGGTGGGCCTGGCTTGGGTTGTTGGGTCAAACGCGCTGGCGCTGGAGTGTCGAGTTATCCGGACGCATGATGGGTGTGGTATACGTTGCCACCACGTATACTTCTTGCAACCACACACACCACACCACTCCTTTCGCAAATGGAGGTGTGGTTTTCAACGTTTGGGCTGGACCCACGGAATTCGCTTCAGACGCTCTGCAGCAAAGAAAAGTGGCGCTGGAAACCTGTGGTTTTTGGCTCGACAGGAACCTGTCATCTCGCATCTTCCTCAACCTCACAGAGGCCAAACACATGCATAAATAGAGGCTTTCGCTGTGGTTTTTGCTGGCCCACCATCAAAACCCCACCACCACAATCCACCCCCTCCGCCGCGCTTCCCCCGTCCTCCCCTGCTCTGCAGACCGCACGCTTCGACCGAGGGAGAAAGAGTGCCGCTCACCCTCCGCCACACACAGAAGCCCGACAGTCACGCCCCGACCTCTCGTCCCCCTCGCCAAGATGATGCTGAAGAAGTTGAGCACGTCGGTCACGCCTCGCTGTGCGCAGGCCGTCCAAGGTGCGCAGCTGCTGCTCCTTCCCAGACGCACACCGCGCCTATCGTTCCGTGGGCGTGGACGCGTATACACGACTGGCTCGCGCGGCCGCGTGTGTATGCGCGTGTGTATCCCTTAGGATTCCGTGTGAAGGGCCGGTAGTTAACGGATGCGTGGTTGATGGTGTTGCTGCTGTGCAGGCCGCGCGGCGCTGAGCACGAAGGCCGTGGTGGAGGACACGTACGAGTCGCCCGACCACTACTTCGAGAAGGACCGCATTAGCAGCGGGGACCCGTCCAAGCGCGCCTTCACGTACTTCATGCTGGGCGGCGCGCGCGTGGCGTACGCGACGGCGGCGCGACTGGCGGTGGTGAAGTTCGTGGGCAGCATGAGCGCGTCGGCCGACGTGCTGGCGCTGGCCACGGCCGAGTTCGACCTGTCGAACATCGACGAGGGCGCCACGGTGACGGTGAAGTGGCGCGGCAAGCCCATCTTCATCAAGCACCGGACGGAGAAGGAGATCCAGATCTCGAACGAGGTGGACGTGAGCAACCTGCGCGACCCGGAGACGGACGCCGTGCGCGTTCAGCAGCCCAAGTGGCTGGTGGTGCTGGGCGTGTGCACTCACCTGGGCTGCGTGCCCACGTCCAACGCCGGCGAGTACGGCGGCTGGTTCTGCCCGTGCCACGGCTCGCACTACGACCTGTCGGGCCGCATTCGCAAGGGCCCCGCGCCGCTGAACCTGGAGATTCCGCCTTACGAGTTCATCGAGGAGAACAAGATCCTGCTCGGCTAAGTAGTCGGCGCTGGACTGCGAAGCCCTGACGTCCTGGTCGAGAGTGAGGGCCGTCAGCCTCCTGGAGCGTCGTCTGCTGTTTGGAACGGGGCAGGAATTGAATGCGCCCGACGCGAGAGGAAGCGGCGAGAGAGAGAGAGAGAGAGAGATGGAGGCAGGCGCCAGGAGGATGAAGGACTGACTATAACGAAACCACAAAATGCTACAAAAAGAAGAGACGAATGAGTGCCGTGCAGGAGGTGAGCGAGTTGCTGCTGCGTGTCGATGGATAGCTGAGTGCAGGCGGCGAGGATTGCTATAGCGAGGCGTCGATCTCAGCCAGGCGTCATGGCGTCGTCGAGGGAGCTGGAAGCGAGAGCTGGACCAGAAGAACTCGCCGAGAAGAGGCTGGAGGCGCGTGGTTGCTGGTGGTGTGGCGCTTCGATACAAACTTTCATATTAAGCCTCCGATTCGGGCAAGGACAGCCTCCGCTTCTGGCGGTCAGCAAGCAGCGGAGCGGTTAGAGTGATACCGGTAAGCGAAGCCTGATGAATATTTCGTGATACTACTGTTATATTACTTATCAGTCAAATATGCCAAATTACTATCTTTGTCTTGAAAGCAAGTATGACACCCCAGAAATCGCATGACATGAGTCTGTAGCAGTTACGTTGAAAACGCGACAATTTCTCTGCATTTATGTAAGCAAGCCCAGAAATAGTAATTGAACCGAGTCAAATGAGCAAATAATAGGTATCGTGATCATATCCCTCATGCACATATGAATACTCCTCTGAGTAACATGTAGTAATAGCAAAGATGAGAAATGCACACGCGGTACTACCCGCCATCATAGTACTACCACCCAACTGCCGCATTTCCAACCACCTCGAACCGACGTGACCCCCCGCTCGCCATTCGCCGTCTTGCCTCCTGTGTGTCCCGCCCTCCAGCCGCCAATGACCGACAGCCAGCAGGCTTCCGAGCCGGAGATGCGCGAGTTCGGGCGCGAGCTGCGCCGCGCGCGCACCATCCTCATCAAGATCGGCACGGAGATCGTGCACTCGCCCGAGGGGCTGCTGGCCATGGGGCAGATCGGCGCCATCGTGGAGCAGATCGCGGGGCTGCACATGCGCGGCCACAGCATCATCCTGGTGTCCAGCGGCTCTGTGTCCATCGGCAAGATGGCGCTGCAGCGCCAGTATCTGCTGTCCGGCTCCATGCAGTCGCATTTGGGCGGCCAAGTGGACGAGAACGTGGCGTTCTTCGATAAGGCATGTGCCGCCGCCGGCCAGAGCGGCCTGCAGAGCCTGTACGAGATGCTGTTCTCCCAGTATCACTTGGCCTGCTCGCAAGTGTTGGCCTCCGACGCCGACTTCCGTGAGCCGCAAATCCGGGGCAACCTTCGGCGCACGATCCGTACGCTCTTGGACGTGGGGATCATCCCGATTATCAACGAGAACGACGTCATCACGCGACGTACCACGCCGCTAATTGACGACAACAAGATCGCGTGGGACAACGACTCGCTGGCCGCGCTCTTCGCGCAGGAGATGCAGGTGGACCTCCTGGTGCTAATCACGGACGTGGACGGCGTCTTCTCGGCGGATCACCAGCTCATCTCGCGCTTCCGGCGCGGCGACAAGCCGTTCGCGGCACCCGAGTCCCGCGTGGGACCCATCGGCCAGCAAGACAAGCTGCACTCGTGCATCCGAGCGGTGGACAGCGGCGCTGTTCGAGCCGCTGTGATCGCCAAGGCCGAGCCTGGCGCACTGCTGCGGATCCTCAAGGGCGAGCGTGTGGGCACGCTCTTCGTGTCGCTGGACGGGAAACCTATTGGAGACGCCGACAACGAGGAGCAGCACATCGATCCGCTGTACTCGGGCATCACCAAACACGTCAAGAACCCGTTTAGCAAGCTGTAAAGCGTTGGTTGGCCGGTTTCTCGGCGTCTGCAGCTGAGGGAGTTCGATTTGAATGGACGATCCCACTCCATTCATCGTTCAGTGTCGGTCTAATTAGCGTTCGTGCCGCGCTTCTTGGCGCAGTTTAGTGTTGGATGCGCTATTTGGTTCTCCATCCCCCGGTCTGTCGGTAAGGAGGGTGGTTCTCTCGCTTCTGATGAAACTGGAGGAGCTCGACTCAGGCTTCGCAGCATCTGGAGGCCGTGGGCTTCCGCCTGTTGGTTGGCTGCGAGGTCTGCGGCGAGCGCTCCTCCAGATGAATGGCTCGGACCGTGTCCAGACGCTGGAGCTTGTCCTTGTCGGCGTTGTAAATGGCCACCACGAGCTCCTCGAAGGCTCGTCGCACGTTGACGCAGGTCTTGGCGGACGCGCGTTGATGCAGCAGCCCCAGCGAGGTCACGGCCGAGTCGTGGAGCTCCTGGGAGACGAAGGAGGGGTCCTGGAGGACCTCGGGGGTCACCAAGTCCACCTTGTTGCCCACCAACATGATGCAGTTAGGGAGCGTGCTGCTCAGATCTGCGGAGGCCTTGAGCTCCTTGAGCCAGTGCTCCTGCGCGTTGTCGAAGCTCGCGCGACTCGTGACGTCGTAGACCACGAGCGCCCCGGCAGCTCGGCGATAATGGCTGCAGTATCACACAAGCGAAGTCAGTAGTAGCAGAAAGTAGCAATGCAGATAGTAACGTGAGGGGGAGCATACGCCCGTACGAGCTCGTGATGGCGCGATAGCGTTCCTGGCCCGCTGGAGGGCACATGCAACCGAACGCAACATGCGAAAACCGTATACAAGACGCCATGCGTTAACGTTATACGTTCGCGCACGCCATTAAACAGAGACGGCGAGCAAAACGTTTGCAATACGACCGTTAGCCCACGAAATAAGAAGAAAATGGTCGCGGGTTAGTGCGTGGTTTACCGGTGTCCCAGATCTGCGCCTTGATGCGCTTGCCGTTGGGGTGCCGCACGATGGCGGTGCCGAACTCGACGCCAATGGTGGGCTTGCGCACGGCCGAGAAGGTGCGGGACACGCCGCGCTCATTCGTCGCCGCTGGGGATTCGGGGCTTCCCGGCTCGGAGGCCAAGAAGGTCGCGAGCAGGTTTGTTTTGCCGACGCCGGGATCGCCGACTAGCACCACTGCCAAAGAGCGAGCAGGCGGTTAAGCGAAGGATACAGTTGCAGCGCATGCATACGCGCATGCAATTGCAAACCTTTGTACAGCTCGTCGTAGTGCTGGTCCATGGTGAAAGGACCGCAAATTTGGTGCAAAATGGAACCCGCTTGGCAAAATGCACAGCGATCGTTGCCTTTTGGTTTGCGCCGTTTTGCAGGGACTGAATGGTACAGTGTACCACAGCGAAGGGACGTTGGCAAGGCGAGCGTGTACCACTTGGAGGGCACAGGTGATTATGGTGACGATTACGGGATGAGATTCCCACCCGATCCTCTTCTGTCGATAAGAACAGTTCAGTTGCACAGCCCATTATTTAGCATCATGTTTGCTTTTACAGCAGCAGATTTTTGTGCAATATGAAGTACTATTGTTCCGTACCTTCATTACAGCTATACAGCATAATAGCACAGCACCATCGACCAAATCCCGTTGACAAGCATGATGTTAGCTGGCGGCCCCTTCTAATTGCAGCATGAGAGTCCATGAAGCGCTGTTGTACACATTTGCAGGCCTCTATCGCTAGTCTTGTAGCTTGTTGTCTTCGTGTGGAACCCCGACGCAAATATCATCTCAAATGCATGCGGGCCGCATGGTTCGGTCATCTTGAAGCCAACGAACGCCTTAGGAACCCAAAGCTCAACTGCTAACACTAATGTAAGAGCAACTGACATGTAGCGGACGCAGAGCAATTGGCCATTTGATAACTCAGCGTTTCGGTGTCGGACTGCGCACATCAAGGCTACAACTGCGACCTCGAATCCATCGTTTGAGAGAGCGCGCTTGGCTCTCCAACTGCAAAATCCCTTGCATCAGCCAGCTTCAAGGACACAAAGCGTGCTTTGATTGAAGTCGATACAGCTGGTGCACTTGCGACATGGGGAAACTATTCAACCCTCGTGTGGGTTCGTTGGAAATGTACGGCACGCTGGGAAAAGCATGTACGTGCATCTACCAAGTCGAGTTCTTCATTCGAGACCGTCGTTGCTCGGAGCTCGTGTGTGTGTGTGGGGGGGGGGGGGGGGGGGGGGGACTTGCTCTGGCATTGAAAGCAGCTAAAGAAATGGGCGCGAAATAAATATGGAGAGAGGAGAAAATAATCGAACGCAGGGGAGAAATGCACGCCGTTTCATTGAGCCACGTGCGTCAATGCGCACGCATGATGCGTGCGTATTGGCCTGTTTCCATGCTCCTCGCCCCAATTGGATGAATAGCCGTCTCAGACTCCGGAACTTTTTGCCCACTGATAAACACGTGTGTCCTCCAATCTCTCCTCGGCGCAGATTCTGATGGCCCAATGAGGTTGGAGAAACAATAAAGCAGGATACGTGGCCAGAAGGATGGGTCCTCGGCCTCAAGCAAATTGAAGCACGCTTCTTGCTCGAAACCCTGAGATTCTCCGCCCCTCTTCATCCATCGGCATCCCCTCTCCTTTCTCCTCGTCCCTCAAACAACTATCCGGAGAGTTTCGGTGGGAACTATCCAAAATACTTATGCATGAAGTTCGCTAGATGGGGAGGCAAAACTGCACTGCACTATTATATTGTTCGCCATTCATCGAAATCTGAGCACCAGCACCGTCACTCGACACGCACTTCAAAGTGCATGTATGTTTAACAGTGCATGGTGCTGCCGACCATTTTCTGCAGTTTCGGCAGTGCGGATATTACTGCATTGTGGAATGCCTCTCTCGCAGTTACGTTTCTATGACACGTTCCCACGCTTCAGCTACACATGCTGTACAGTACATGCCTCCGTAATGCGACTCTGGGAGCAGGATTTGACCTTCCTTATTATCAAATCGCGCTGTGCTTGAATCGCTGTTGTTGGCGGTTTCTCTTTGGCGGCGCTCTGAATCTTGCGATTCGTCGTGCCAAATGGCGCTGAGCATGGAAACATGTAGACGACCACGTGCGAAATCTGAGCTCGTGAGAGATCGCCGTTGCTCTCCGAAAGAGCAGCCACTGCACATAATATGCTATATATTGTATAGCGTCGACTGATATCGTAAGTGAAAGCGTTCGAATGAAGCGTGAACAACCCAGGCAGGTGCTCAATGGTTGCCATCTTTGCACAGCTCGCTACACGGACAAGACGCAGCGTGCGTGTGGCTCGTTGTTGTTGATGCTGTTACGGTAAAGCGCTATGCTCGGATCTCTCCGTCCTCTTGCTGACCACGCTGGTGTTGGATCATTTAGGCGCTGGTTTACGGCATGAATTGCCTCTTTCTGGCGCCATGATCTTTTGCTTGGCATGTGAGTGTAATGCAATTGCAACGACAAATTGGCTGGGCAATGTGTTAGCAGAAATGCTGAGTGGCAGCCACTTTATTTTCACCTTGAAGTTTCTGCGTTGCAGCAGCCTCCAAGCATTTTCCTAAAGATTTGACACTTTTAGTAGAAATTTCTGCGATATCTTGCACCCAGTGTGACTTTCACAAGTATCACTGTTACTCACTGGAAGGCAGGACCAGGGCGGTGGGTACGGTAAAAATGGTCCTGGGCGAGTATGGCCTTCTGCTTCGAACCATCAAGCAATCCGGGCATTTTGCAGGGCCGGAGAGGTTCTGGAAGCTTTCCTTGTTACTTTACTAAATGCTCCGTGCTTTGTATATTATCCTCTATTTGCATTGCGTTTCTGCTTCCTCCTACGTTGAAGCAGTACTTCACCCCATGTTTTGTAACTTTTGGCGAATTCTCAGGAAAGACACGCAGGGACGGAACAGAACAAGAAAGGGAAGGCTGACCAAAGACAAGCAAGCAAGGCAGGGCTGGAGCTCACGTCTGACGCGCTTCGCATCTCCCCCCTCCTCCCCGCTTCTTTTGTTTCGCTGAGCTCCTCGCATACTGCAAACGGACGGCACGGGCACACGCGAAGGAAGAGCTTCCCAACCCAATTCAGCCTGCACCCGCTCGCCGCACAACAGAATTTGCCGAGATCCGACTAACGCCGCCTCCGACACAAGCAGGCGCTTTTATCATCGATAGTTTTCGTCGTTTCCTTTCGATCGCAAACGCGAACGCACCAGTTATCTCCACGCAGCGGATATTGAAGTTGACTGCAAAAAGCGGCCGAGGACTGCAAAACACTGCAACACATCTTCGCGAAGGAACAACAAGAGTTCGCGAGTTCACTTCAACCCCATTCACCTCGCGGTTAACACAAGCACCGCGGATACCGTCATGGCCAGCGGCAAGACGTGCAAGAGCGGCATCTCCGACGGTGGCGACGCTACATGCGACGCTGTGCGCCGTAAGATGACCGCGCGCCCCGCCCACGACGGCCTGGACGTGGAGGCGCCGCCGCTCCAGCGCAGCACCAGCATCGACAGCCACGTGGCTCCGCTCTCCAGCTCGAAGCCGCCGCTCCCGAGCTCCCGCGCGCGGAGCTGCAGTCTGCACCACTCGCTTAGTGGCCTGCACCACGGCTTCCAGATGGATCTCAAGCAAGCTGTGGCCTTGGAGAAGCAGGAGCTCAGTAAGCTGGGGCTCCAACCGCCGCCTGTGGCAGTAGCCGACCCACTGCCCAAGGCCGTGGCTCCAGACGAAGACGACCAGGACGCAGACACGCCGCCCTACTGGCTGTACCGTCAGCGGTATGTCCGCAAGGCGGCGTCCTTCTCCAGCGGCCAGCACAGCACGCTCCCGCCATTACCGTGTTCCCCGCCGGTGCCGATCCCGCGAAGACGCTACAGCGCAGCCGCTGGGCTTGGAGAGTACGCTACACACGGCGCGGACGCCAAGCAGCTCCAGCACGTGAGTCAATGGCAGTGCGAGGCGCGGCTTTGGGACGAGTTCTGGAACTTCAAGCTGTCCCTGGAAGCGCGCGAGTCCTTCGAGGCAGCTGTCACCAACCGAGGCGGCGGTAAAGACGCCAGTGGAGATGGCGCTCGGCCGCGGACGCTCTCGTCCATGGCGTCGACGACCGACACGTTCAACGAGGACGAGGAGGACGAGGAGGACGAGGAGGAGAGCGGCCGACGCGCCGAGGGGCCGGAGGAAGACGAGCATGTGCGTCACTACGGCGACGTGTTCGAGATGGACGATCTGCACTGAGCACCTCCCTGTCGTGTGGCATATATAGGCAACGAGTGAATTAATGAACGTAACACGGGCGTAAACGCCTGGATTGAGCTGACTTTACGCTGGTTGAAACCCTCGCGTGGCTTCATGAAGCTGTTGCTGTCGACGCTGCAGCGCCAAGAAGCGGTGGCGCCGCGTCTCGGCGGTGAGCTGGTCCAGTCGCGTCGCCAGGGAATGGTGTGTGACTTCCGCGCTCTTCCGATGGGTTTTCAGCCGCTGGAAGGCGGAGAACTCTCGCGCATATCGCCATTGCGTCACTGCGCTCTTGAGAGCGTTTGGCGGAGATGCCGCCGCGTCGTGACGGTCTGCGAG
The DNA here is from genome assembly GCA_001712635.2 of Nothophytophthora sp. Chile5. Classification (NCBI taxonomy): domain Eukaryota; phylum Oomycota; class Peronosporomycetes; order Peronosporales; family Peronosporaceae; genus Nothophytophthora; species Nothophytophthora sp. Chile5. Next base: position 13,577 of record MBAC02009716.1, read on the forward strand.
AGCCACGAGTGGAGCTGTCGTGGTCTGTTTGAAGCGACTCCAATGGTGAAAAGCGCCTTGTAAAGACGGCGAAGCGACGAGGCCGTGCTCTTGGCTCAGGGCGGTGCGCTTCAGCCATCGACACACCACGAGGTGCGTCAACCGAGCGGCACTGGTGGCGAATGCAGTCGCCTGACAAAGACAAGTGGACGAGTGGATCATTCCGAGCTCTTGGCGCAAAGCCCACGCACAACTGGACAGCTCTTGATCCGCTCCGTCCCTCGACTCGTCCTCCATCTCATCGAGGCTGTCGTAGTCAATCGGCTGCGTGTGCTCGATACTATCGGCGTCAATCTGAGGCTGAGACCAGCAGCTTCCACCTTCGGATTGGATCGAGATGGCCTCCTCTCGCTGCTCTCCAGACTCACTGGAAGCTGGGACCTCGCCTGGAGCAGGCGAGCTGAGGTCATTCATCTGGAAGACGTGGCTGTACCGGATGACCGTAATTCGCTGCAGTAGCTCGACATCTAAGCGGCCACAGCGGTTCTCCAGCGCAGTTTCCTCGTCTTCTGCGACTTCGTCACTCCTTATCAGGCGTCGATCATCTCCTTCGTCATCACTCCCGATGTCACCACGCGGTGGCGCCGAACTCCTGCTCAAGTACGTGTCGTACTGATCTCGCAGCCACGAAGGCAGCGGCAGGAGGTTGTGACTGGAGCTTTCATGGCCACAAAATGCACATTCTTCGCTTGCTTCTCCAGCCTCGAAGCCCTTGCATCCGCAGGTTTTACTGTCCATTTCGCAGTGAAGAAATGCGCGATTCCGCTTGAGTTTCAGCAGTTCGCGGACGATTAAACGCCAAGAGTAGGACGGAACCAGATTTAACACGTAGTAAAAGCTCGCTTGGCCTTCGTACTCCGCTTCCAGCCGGCAATTAAATCGTTTGATCAGGAAACAAACGTTGGATAAACGACCGGACGCAATGGCATACGTCACCGCCGTGTTCCCGAAGGCGTCCAAGACATTCACGTCACAATCCGAGCGCTCCAATAGTAGATTCATCACCTCACAAGCCAGCTCTGGGTTGGAGAAGCAAGCCGCTCGATGCAGTAATGACACGTCCAGGCCATCTCCAGCCAATCGACCGGGGTTCAAACCCGTTTTTAACAGTAATCGAGTCATTTCCGCGTACAAATCCCCGGGGAATCGAGCCGCGGCTTGGAGACATTGGGTGCCTTCAGACTCGGATATCAAGGTGGTAATGAGGTCATTCGACGCTAAAAGCCAACGTAAAGCGTCCATGGACCCGTACTTGATTGCCGTAAGTACTGAATGACTCGGAGAGGCTTGGGAACGGTCGAGTAGCGCCATCGCTTGCAAGTGCGATACTTGGTTGAGTGCTATAGCGGTCTCCCACGGGTTGAATGAGCTTGGAATCTGGCGATATGGAGTGGATTTGAGGGTGGAAGCCAGCAGATTTCCGGTTGATTGCGGTTGTGAGTGTTCGTTGAGGGCCATGACGCTTCGAAACAGACCGAATTGCTGTTTGGACGGCTCGTTTTCGCGATCACTCGCATCTTTCTCGGTAACAAACAGGGATTTAGATACTTGTGCGTACTCTTCCTCCTCAATTGTAGTCTTGTGGTGCGTTGAGAGCAGGTAGTGCAAATGATTGTGACCCAGTAGTTGACAGAGCTCTTGTGGGGTACAACCGTCCAGTTCGTGGCGGGTTTCCATCTCTTGTAGGACGAGATGCCGCCAATGTCGCCTGCTAGCGCTGGGTACTTGCTCACAATTCGAAGAATCGTCTTCTTTCGAGCAGAATTCAGCGACCCGAACGGCGTTCCACCCCGCGATGGCGTGTAGGAAGTCTGTCCCTTGCTTCGCACCTTCGTCTACGGAGTCTTCGCGGGTCAAAAGGTCCATCAAACGCGTCATCAACGCGACGCAGTCCCTCGGAATTGCGACCTTCAGCACCAAACACGTCAATAATGTAATGCGTTCGTCGATACCGAGGTGATTTGCCACGAGTTCCGCATAAAGAGCGAAGAGCTGGTCCAGTAAGCAGCTCTCACGTCGACCGCAGGCCGCAGCAACAAGCCTGCTCCAGTATGAGCCCCTCTCCGTCCCAACTGGAAGGTTCGTCAGCAACAGCTGCATGATGTCACAGCGTTCGTGCTGGATGAGCCACTGCTCCAACGTCTTCCCGTCCACTCGCAGTTGATCCGGTTCAGATCCATCGCTTGAATTAGCCGGGAGGACGAGGCTTAGGCAGCGCTCTACAAGCGGGAAGGGGAGGTTGTAGGCACACAAATACAGCACGGAGCGCAGGGAGACGACCACGTTGACCGGGGATCGAGACGCTTGCACTTGCTGCGAGATTGGAGTCAGCAGCTGCTCGACACATATACTTAGGAACTCGTGATGGTAGCGCAGTTCCCGATCTCCGCGGTTGCTTCGACGAGCTCTCGCAGTAGTATAATGAGCAAGTACAACGCCCAACGACGGACGACCATAACTCCATCGAACTTGGGTCTCCAAGAGCACCAAGGCGCACTGGAAACAACCGAGTACGATCGCTTGACCCAACCAAACCGTCAACTTCGAGTCTGCGGTCTCCTTATGGCCTCCCTCTTGCTTGATATGGGCAAGTAGTTGGCGGAAGCATAGCAGTAAGACTTGTTCACGCTCATCAAGAGTTCTAACCGTCATCTTCCGTCGCTCAACCACACTGGGAGCGGAGGAAGAGGCCCACTGATCAAGATACCGATCCACGACGTACTCGAAAAGGCTCCAGACATCAGCGCCGACCGCTTCAACAGCGCCATCCTGGCCAGATTGGAGCAGTTCGGACAGGAACTTCAAGTGCTCAAGCTCAACCTGCCTCCCTCGGGTGATCTTCATTCTTGAGCTCGACCTCGAAGTCAAGCTCTCGTGAATGCCTTTCCATGGCGAGATCCTCGGCCAATGGCCTTGGCCAGCTGCGTCCTGGGCGTTCAACGTCTCCATTTTCGTGATAAACTCGAGGAAAACACGAAAGTACTTGTGGTAAAACAGCAGAGCCGAAAATTCCCTGTCGTTCACGTCCTCCAGCTCCAATAGGTGACGCAGCGCCGTCTCCATTGCTGCAGCGTCGGCTGCAGGTACTGAGGAACAACATCGCCAGATCTCGAGGAGGCTGATCTGTTTCGCGCCGTGTAGTAACAGCATCGGCAGCAGTTGAGGGCAGGGGATGGAGCCACGAAGCGCCTCTGCCAGTGGTGATCGAGGAGGTACTAACTCAAGTTCACGTTTGTCGGCAACGTCGTCATTGCCGTCCATTCCATCGGGATCTGCGCCGCTCATCAGTAAAAACTCGACAATCGCCACTCGACAGCTCAATAGCGAGGCTGGACGACGTGTCAGTGCACACAAACGTAGTGCCAGTAGGAGAGGCGACATCACGAGAGGAGACTGGCACGTTTCCCCCATGGCAAGTGGTGGCTTCACGCTGCATCGATCACAGACCCCGCCATATTTTCCACACCCCAGCGCTTCCTCCTTATCAAGAGCATCATTAGGCCGTCCGTTGGGTGGCGCCACGGGCGCTGAAAGCACCTGGCTTCTGGTGTGTGAGGCCTTGGATCGTTGTCCCCAATACCACAACGTCTCAACTGGATGTTGGACGTTCTCCCATCGAGGAGCAGCCTCTCTATAGACCCCACGAGGCTCGCAGTCACTCGGCGAGGTTACATCAGCCGCTGGAACAACCACAGTATCGATTTTCGACCGTCCATGACGCTGGAACACTAATCCACACGGCGCCCAAGACGCTTTGGGTCGATCCGAACCACCTTCAACGGTTGCTGAGACGGGATTTCCCACATTAGCTCCAAGGTCGACGAACTGACGCACGAGTTCCAGATCTCCCCTCTGAATAGCCAAATGCAGAGGTGTGACGCCGTCTTCGTCATGAATCTGTAGTGTCGAAGGGTACGATTTAGCCAAGAACAAGGCAACCTCATCCTGCTGAGTGCCTAGTAAACTCCAGTGAAGAGCCGTTCGTCCCCGTACATCTTGACAACACGCCAGCTCTTCCGCTTCGGCTTCGTCGCTGTATACTTGCTCACTGCCTTCTAGTGACATTCGACCCAGAAGAAGCTGACAAACGCCTAAGCTACCTCGTCGAGCAGCGCAATGTAGTGCCGTACAACCGGAGGCATCTTGAGCCACATTCGAGATTTCCAGCGTCGATAGTAAGAAATACACGATCCGTAGGTGTCGATTCTCGCTGGCTTCGTGCAGTAGTGTCCACTTGAGTTCACGCAATTCCCAGTCTTTCATCGAGCAGCCGTAGAGTTGTACGAGGGTTTCCAGCCGCTCCAGGTCCCCAGAGCGACTCACATCCCAGAAATCACCACGGCAGCGTAGATCGAGCTCTCGAATGCTTTCGCCGCCTGCGCTTTCGATAGATGATTCGTCTTGGAGCATTTCCCGGTCGAAGAAGCCCAGCATTCGGTCCGCCAGATCCCATAATTGACGGTAGCGTTTGCATCCCACCCGCATTTCCGTCGTCACCAGGCGCTGCTGCCCACTGAAACCACGCTGACGACGCGTTCTAATCTCCATTTTCTGCAGCACATAATGGAGTGGCGTTCGCTGCGAGTTATCGCGACAATATGCCTGGATCTTCGCATCACGACGGTTTAAGAGCAGCTTTACAAGCTTCCAGTGCTCGTTAATGACTGCGTGATGAAGCGGGATCCGACCGCAGGAATCTCGTGACAAGGTGCAAGCCTTGGGTGACGCGAGGAGCGATCGAACCTTCGCGCGGTCGCCATTAACGCACGCTTCGTGGAGCCTCGGGAATGGTGCGCACCACTCAAAGACCAGTCTCTTCCGCTGAATTCGAGAGGATGCACCATCTCTGAAGACCTCCCAGAGCTTGTCGTCGCTCAGGAAGAGCATGCGCTTCGAGAAGGCGTCTCCACGGCGCGGTAGCTCTTGGAACCATGCCTTGCGACGTCGAAACACGCGCTCAAAGCGCTCAAACTCGGTCAGAAAGGTGGCGGCGTGTTGGACGCGTAACGTCGGATCTAGAGCTCCTTCACAGCTCGAGATAGCGGGAAGCGTATCATCCATTGCGGTGGGTGGTGGTGGGTGTTAGTGAAGAGAGAGATCAGTGCTTGGGGATGCAGCAGACGTGACCATCTCGAGGGGATCCGATGGCCACCCACTTTCCATGTCGACGCCTCTTCAGCTTCAAGACCAAATCTGCTACTATACAGGATTTGCGATAGACGAGATGTTATCACATGTAAAGAGCAGGCTTTGAGTGCCTCAACAGCTGGGGAGAAACCTGCGTCATTCCTCACCTTTAGAGCCATGTCGCTTACTGCAACATACGCGCACAAGAGCACTCCAGCCACCCAACTGTATGCTTCTCTCGCCTGTCTTTGCTTCCCGCAACATTAGATAAGAGCACAAGAGCACCGCCTCTCCACTCGCAATTCTCCCAAAGCCGACGAAGAAGCCCAACACAAGAGCGTAAGAGCCGCCGCATCAACATGGCTACGGCTCGCCACCACCTGACGATCCAGGAGAAGAACCAGCTGCGCGCATGCCACCGCGAGCGGCCGGACATGACGCAGGAGCAGCTGCGCGAGTGGGCGCACGCGCGCTTCGGCAAGTGGGTGGGTCGCTCCACCATCGGCAAGATCGCCAGCATGCCCGAGGAAGCCTGTGCCAACCCCACGGCCAAGCGCAACCAGAGCGGCCGCTATCCGGAGATGGAGCGCGAGCTCTACGCGTTCATCGTGGCCACAGCAGCGCCTGGTCGCCAGGACGGCGAGAAGCCGCTCACTGACGACCTGCCGGTGCTGAGTGAGGCTGTGCTGTGGGCCAAGGCCAATGAGATCCTCAAGACCACGCGGGGTAGTGACCAGTCCGTGTCGGTGGGCTGGGTCCAGCGCTTCAAGAAGCGCCACGGACTGCACCGCTCGCAGCGGGTGCTCAAGCTACAGACTGGCATTGGTAGCGATGGGCTTGCGGGCGCTAATGCGCCGGTAATGACTGCTATAGCTGCGCAGAAGCCCGAGCAAGTGCCTGCAGTGGGTGGTGCCGGTGGGGAGACCACGACAGCTACGGTGGCCGTACCGGCAGCTAAAGAGAGTGGCGACGCAGTGACTGTCCAGCCAGTAGCGCAGGGGAAGCGGAGCTCTCCAGGAAGTGCCAGGAAAGAGGACGACGAGGTGGCGCCGCCTCCGAGGAAGAAACTGACAACCGAAGCTTCTACCGCGAAGGCAGGCGGCAACCGGAAGCAGTTCGTGTCGGCGGACGACATCGTGTTGCTGTCTCAAGTGCTGCTCTCTAAGCCGTGGGCGTTCCCGCACGCTATGGACGGCTGGCAGCAGGTGGCGGCTCAGCTACGGGCACAGAGCGCTTTCCGCCTGGAGAAGACGGCCGGCGCCTGTCAGGCACGAGTGACGCTGCTACTGGACCACTTGCGGGCGGGCAATGAAGCCGCGTTACGCAAATCTGGCACTGCGGAGGAGTACACACGCAAGCACGAGCTGCTGCAGGAGGTGCAGAGCAAACTGACGGCGTATCACGAGCTCATGGAGGACATGCGCAAGAGGCGCGGCGACGTCGTGGCACCGTCGATAGTCACACAACACGATGCTGCCGTTGCTAAGGTTGGAGAAGCCGCGGCGGCTGCTGCAGCGGCGGAAGCGACGGGAGCAGGAGACGTGGATGGCCAACGCCGGCTGGAGATGCTGGAGCGCAAGATGGAGCGGGAAATGGCGGAGCAGCGACGGCATGCAGACGAGCAGGTCCGACAGCTGGAGAGGCTGCAACGGACGCAGCTGGAAGCGCAGCAGACGCAGCACGCGCAGCTACTGGCCACGATCCAGCAGCAACAGGCCATGATGCTCGACCTCATCAAGTCTGTGGCCCCCACGAACAGCCAGAACCAGGCGAGGGACCTTTAGCTGACCTGCATCTGGGGGGTCATGCACATTAGCGTAAGACTCACGGTTAAAGAACACGTACAGTTTAAGGCGCGAGAATCGTTGGCTAGAATATTTTCTTACGAAAAGCAATTGAAAAGTGGGCAGAACACAGTTAACGGACAAAAGAGCAGAAGGACCGAGCAGAGTGACCAACCCAAGGACGTCTGTCGTCATGGTTCTCAAAGACTACGACTCGATTGCCGCATCAAGATGGCTAGAACGCACCTGTCGTTCACGCAGAAGGAGGCCGTCCAGGCTCACCATCGAGAGCACGTCACGCTCAGCCAGGACGACCTCTGCCGCTGGATCAAGGGCGAGTTCGGGGTGAGGGTCGGGCGCTCCACGATAAGCCGGATCCTGAACACGACGTTCAAGCCGACGTGCGCAAACCCGGACGCCAAGCGCGTGCAGAAGGGTCGCTACCCGGAGATGGAGCAGGAGCTCTTCGCGTTCATCCGGAGCCGACCGGTGCTCTCCGAAAGCACTGTCGGCGCTCAGGACGGTGATGTTCCGGTGCTGCGAGATGCCGAGCTGTGGGCCAAGGCCAACGAGATCCTCAAGAGCACGCGAGGCAGTGACGAGTCCGTGTCGGCGGCGTGGGTGCATCGCTTCAAGAAGCGTCACGGACTGCATCGCTCGCAGCTGAAGAGGGCGGGTGCCACTGCCGCTCCGGCCGGAGAGAAGCAGACGGAGCCAACGCGACCGATAGACGGAGATGCAGCCGCGGAAAACGGAGACACGGCGAATTCGACGTCGGGCAAGCGGAGGGCCGGCACTCGGGAAGAACACAGCAAGGACCAGAGCACGGAGGACGAGGCGTTGCCGCCGACCCGGAAGAAACGCGCGACCGCGAAGCCTGGCAGCAGTCGGAGGCACTTTGTGTCGGCGGACGACATCTTGCTGCTCACTCAAGTGCTGGCCACCCAGCCGTGGGAGTTCCCGTACGCCATGGACGGCTGGCACCAAGTGGCCGCCAAGCTGCGCGGACAGAGGGCCTTCCGCTTGGAGAAGACGGCGGGTGCGTGTCAGGCGCGTCTGAACCTGCTGCTAGAGCAGGACCGTGCGGATAAGGCGACTGCGTTGCGCAAGGCTGGCACCGCTGAGGAGTACGTGCGGAAGCGCACGTTGATCAAGGAGGTGCAGGCCAAGCTCACAGCTTCCCGGCGGAGGTCGCAAGAGAACAAGGACGCTCCAGCCTCAACACGGACTTCGACCGCGCGACTGTATGCGGACACCTCGCCAGAAGCAGCAGAGTCAGCGGCAGCTCGAGAACGCATAGCCCAGCGCCGTCTGGAGTTGATGGAGCGCAAGATGGAACGGGAGCTGGCGGCCCAGAAGCGCCATGCGGAAGAGCAGGTGAAGCAGCTCGAGACGCTGCACCGCGAGCAGATGAGCGCGCAACAGACGCAGCACACACAGCTACTGGCCACGATCCAGCAGCAGCAGGCCATGATGGTCGACCTCATCAAGTCGGTGGCCCCCATCGTGAACCAGAGCCACAGCCAAGCGAAGGACAAGGAGTGACCTGGTAAAAGCGGCAAAAGCCGCGGCATCTCCAACGGTGTGGACGCTACATGCGACGCTATCTGCCGTAAAACGTTACAAGTTCCTGCCAGCAGCTTCGCACCCTAGACGTCCTTTGCCAGCCGCAAAGTGCAGAACTGTGCGCGTCCTCGAAGCCCATGAGCGTCTATTCCTTCCCATCCGTCACGTTCATCACTCACACCGTCTTCTGGAGCAGCTCCAGATCGCCATCTACCACGTCAGCGCACACGATTCACACAATGCGCGCGTACGGTCGTCCTCATAGCCACTATGCGGCTCCAAAAGCAGTCGAGAAGGCTCAGAAAGCAAGTTTTTTTCGATCCAACAGGGGCCAAGAACGCCGTTAAACGGCAGTGAAGCGGAGGAAAGCACGCATTTTCAGCGCTGGAGAGCAGGTCGGCCACGATCTGCTTCTGCCTCTGGTACTGGGACGCGGGGGACCCTCTCCTTCTCATTGGCCTGCTGCTCCGCCGTGTTCGCAGGCATCGTCGTCGCCTTGCTGCTGCTTGAAATGCTTGATGCTTTGCTTGCCAGTCACGGGATGACAATCAACCTCTTCGGGATACGGGATAAGGATCGCAAACTGCTCGATGGCTTGCGGTGTCTTCTTGGTGAACCATTCGTAGTAGAGTGGAGGAAGCAGAAAGTAGAGCCGATTGCCGTCCGGACCCAGTTTCGCCAGATCGTCTGCCGCACCGCCCTTGATGTCGTGGTTCCTCCCCACTGTCATCTGAAACCCACCGAAACTCGGCATCCACGCGTCAATGGAAGCATCATTCGATGTCCGGGCCACGTACAGCTGATGTGGACACTGACCGATTTCCACACGCTCCACTATCTTCCGAGGCTGTGGCGACGCTGGGATCTCGATCTCTTCTTCACCTTCACTACAGTCTCGTTTGCGCTTGGCTGTGGCCCGCTTTCGCATTTCGACGCCAGACAGCAGCTTTCGGCATACGAAAGTCCCGCCCTGCTCCAACAGATCCATGGCATGCGGCTCGAAAATGTAGCTGCACAGCGATCGCACCAGTGGGTTTTCACCACAGGAACCGAGAAGGCTTTGCATCTTTGTGCGATCCGATCGCCACTTCGCTCGAGCAATCACTTGCATTGCCATTTCGGAAGCATAGGCCACTCGGTAATCTCGGTAGGGTTCTTCACTGTGGAAGTGGATCAGAATCATCTTGGCTGTCGAAGTGAGCTCCAAGTCAATAGAAAGCAGCAGGGTGCACTCATCCAGCGAACAACCGTTGCATGCTGACACCAGCAAGGCTTGCGGATCCGTTTGCACGTCTTGCAGCACGAGACGAGGAACGCCGCCCAAGCACTCCAAGCGGTTCGTCCACACGTCCTTTGCGTCTGGATACAAGGGAGCAATCGTCGAGAGTTCTTCTTTTGTCCACAGCGGCATGTAGAAGACATCTGGAGTTGGAGCAAGCTGCTTGAATTTGGTAATGTAATCTCGTCGCGGTGTGCTTGCGAGAAGTACAGAGCACTCATGCACGGGAAAGCCAGCGATAGCAGTAGGACCTGTCGAGTCCACAAGACACCACAGATCCGGCGACCAAAACTGCTGATTGCCTGCGTAAGGCAATTCCTTGTACTCCCAAATCGTACTGCCATCAAAGTAGATCGGCGGTTTTTCGGTCATGAACAGCACGCGCTTCTTCTCCTTGATCAATCTCCACATGACGTAGTAAAGGAACACCGACTTTCCAATCCCAGGTGTGCCCGTCACGACAACATATTTCAAGCGGTTTGGCTCCACCTTCGACAGTGCTTGGGCAGCGATCGACTTGTACGAAGATCGAATGTAGAGTGCTTGGCGTTGCGTCAACGGCAGCGACGCCGGGAACTTGAGCCAATCATCCACTTCGTCAACCGCGGGGAATTGGGAGAAGAATGGGTCCCTGCAGTAGTAGAAAACGCTGTCTTGCGATGCAATTTGAGCCGAGACTGCTTGCCGCGGGACCACCACCAGCACGTGGATTTGCCTCGACTTTGGAGCGCGCCCGAGCCGTTCAGTCATGTTGTTGGTTGTCAGCACGTCTTCAATTGTCCACGTCGGCCTCAACGGCGCACCGTTAATCATCGTGTGGACGTCGGGGTGAGTTCTCCCATTCTTCAGATCGGCCACAGCAGGGTCGTCATCTCGCAACCACGCGTCGCCCTTCTTCGCCAGGAAAAGCTGCAGGTCCTTCGCATCGCACGTAATCGTGTTTGGCTTCTTCACCTTGATCGCGTTCTTCAGATCCCCCACCGTCTGCGTGTCGTCGATGTCCACAGGGAACGCGCTTCCTTCCGCCCCAGCGATCGCGCACACCAGCTTCACCATCTTTCCTCCAGGAGGATTGAGTCCTCGCCAGCACTTGAGTTGAGCGTTTGTCTGGGTCGTGTAGTTGAGCGTTGTCCGTCGTTCTCTGGAAGACCTTCCACTTGAGTCCGAAGATGAGAACCCAAAAGTGCGTTCTTGTGTTGAGTGTGCTGTGTTGCACTGGGGGGAAACCACTGGCCTATCGGTTCCAAGTGACTACTAACGGCTCATATCTGTACGGCAAGGGTTGGCCTTGTCCTCAGACAAGATAGGACTAGAATTCTTCCTAGAGTCTCCGCAGTCTCTCCTGGACATATCCTTCCCCCTCATAGTCATAGTCACCACCACTCACTCACAACTGCCACTTCAATACACAACCACCCATCCAACTGGAATGACACTCGCATCAACGTCATGCACTCCAGCCAGCCCGTTGAAACGTCGTATCCTTGTCGAGAGGGAAAATGTTCGATGTTGAGCCATTAAGTTGCTACCGTGCGTGCCAGTACGCGCAAACATACCGGTATCCGCTTGATTGTCCGATGCTCCTTCAAGTGTTGTTTACCGGCAACTGCACCGGTATCAGAGCTGCACAGTTACAGAGCGCTCTCGCCAGTTGGCGACTCGACCCTTTCGCCAAACTCGGTGCAGCACAGTTACAGAACAAGCTCGCCAGCTGTCGAGTCGACGACACAAACTCCAAACTGGCTGGCTCTCGATGCAGCATAACAGCACAACAGCATCTCTGTCAAACAGCACAACAGCACAACCGCATTTTCCCTCTTCTTCCCCAGCAAACAAGCTAGCAAACAAGCCAGCAACACCACCCCACACAACAGCATAACAGCACACTTGCGGCGATGGCCAAGGCCCGCCACCACCTGACCATCCTCGAGAAGAACCGACTGCGCGTGCGCCACCGCGAGCGGCCCGAGCTGACGCAGGAGCAGCTGCGGGAGTGGGCGCACGCGCAGTTCGGCAAGTGGGTGGCGCGCTCCACCGTGGGTCAGATCGTGAGCGCGCCGGAGGAAGTGTGCGCCAACCCGGAGGCCAAGCGCTTCCAGAGCGGCCGCTACCCGGAGATGGAGCAGGAGCTCTTCGCGTTCATCCGGAGCCGACCGGTGCTCTCCGGAAGCACTGTCGGAGCTCAGGACGGTGATGTTCCGGTGCTGCGAGATGCCGAGCTGTGGGCCAAGGCCAACGAGATCCTCAAGAGCACGCGAGGCAGTGACGAGTCCGTGTCGGCGGCGTGGGTGCATCGCTTCAAGAAGCGTCACGGACTGCATCGCTCGCAGCTGAAGAGGGCGGGTGCCACTGCCGCTCCGGCCGGAGAGAAGCAGACGGAGCCAACGCGACCGATAGACGGAGATGCAGCCGCGGAAAACGGAGACACGGCGAATTCGACGTCGGGCAAGCGGAGGGCCGGCACTCGGGAAGAACACAGCAAGGACCAGAGCACGGAGGACGAGGCGTTGCCGCCGACCCGGAAGAAACGCGCGACCGCGAAGCCTGGCAGCAGTCGGAGGCACTTTGTGTCGGCGGACGACATCTTGCTGCTCACTCAAGTGCTGGCCACCCAGCCGTGGGAGTTCCCGTACGCCATGGACGGCTGGCACCAAGTGGCCGCCAAGCTGCGCGGACAGAGGGCCTTCCGCTTGGAGAAGACGGCGGGTGCGTGTCAGGCGCGTCTGAACCTGCTGCTAGAGCAGGACCGTGCGGATAAGGCGCCTGCGTTGCGCAAGGCTGGCACCGCTGAGGAGTACGTGCGGAAGCGCACGTTGATCAAGGAGGTGCAGGCCAAGCTCACAGCTTCCCGGCGGAGGTCGCAAGAGAACAAGGACGCTCCAGCCTCAACACGGACTTCGACCGCGCGACTGTATGCGGACACCTCGCCAGAAGCAGCAGAGTCAGCGGCAGCTCGAGAACGCATAGCCCAGCGCCGTCTGGAGTTGATGGAGCGCAAGATGGAACGGGAGCTGGCGGCCCAGAAGCGCCATGCGGAAGAGCAGGTGAAGCAGCTCGAGACGCTGCACCGCGAGCAGATGAGCGCGCAACAGACGCAGCACACACAGCTACTGGCCACGATCCAGCAGCAGCAGGCCATGATGGTCGACCTCATCAAGTCGGTGGCCCCCATCGTGAACCAGAGCCACAGCCAAGCGAAGGATAAGAAGTAGGAGAAACCCACCTTACTGGCTGTTACCATCGTGAAAATGATATGTTAAATGTGACTTTGAATGCCATGCAATGCAATGCTCAACAATTGAGGGCCATCCAACTGTGTCAATGCTTCTAACGTTACCCGCTTCATGTCAGCTTCTTGTGTTCCGGAAAGCTATTATACATCACGAAGAAACGGTGACGCACGCTTGACCCACATCCATCAGCATCATCGCCTTACCACCCGCCTTCGTATCTGCCACTGCCCATCAGCCGCTCTTCGCCTTGCTGTGCGGCCATCGTGTTGAAGATGTGCTCGAGTGACGTCTCGCTGACGCCGTACTCACTCACTTGAAGCTGCTCCTTGTTCTCCTCCAGCAGTCCAAAGATCGCAAACGGCCGCAAAGACTGCTTCGGTACCTGGAAGCGGAAGTGATCGCCTTGGTGCTCAATGAGTTGGCTACCTGCGAACTTGGTCTGGAAGAACTCGCGCAGCGTCGCACCCATATTCTCAGAGTGCCACCATGAGCAAAAGACGTCGATCGGGATCACGCCCGACGTCTCCAGATAGCTGTGAAGCACGGCACCGTTACCCTCGCCGTTCATTATCTCTTGCGCGCGACTGGGTACCCCAAGAGATGAGCACAGGCTCATAACATGGTCGGAAGAGATGCGAGCACTGTTGGTACCCAGCACACGGTACACCTCCAACTGCAATCTCGCGACAGTAGGCGAGCTCGGTTCACGCAATTTCACCTCGACAATGTAGCCTCGGCCGAACTTCTGCTTCAAATGCTCCACACTGCCCAAGCACTTGAGCTTGCCATCCACCAGGATCCCCACGCGTGTGCACAACGCTTCGCACTCTTCCATGCTGTGGGTGGTGAGAACCACGCACGACTCCTTTGAGGCGCAGACACTGGCGATGACATCCCACATCTTGCGGCGTGAGCTCGGATCCACGCCCGTCGACGGCTCGTCCAGGAAGATGATGCGAGGAGAGCCCATCAACGCGATGGCAGTCGACAGTTTCCGCTTGTTGCCTCCGCTTAAGCCACGCGTCAGCTTCGTGCGGTACTCTGTGAGACCCACTTCCTGGATCTTCTGGTCCACTGCATCCTTGACATGCTTGCTGGGGATCCCCTTGAGTCGAGCGTACAGCTCCAGCTGCTCCTCCACAGTCAGCAAATCGTGCAGCGAATCAAACTGGGGACAGTAGCCAACCACCGTTCGAGCCTTGTCACGCTGCTGAGAGAGATCGTACCCGCCAAGTGTCACGAAGCCATTCGTGGGAG
>MBAC02009719.1:0-10727 GCA_001712635.2 Nothophytophthora sp. Chile5
GCTTCGTCGTCGTCTTCAGCCGTGGCGCGAGCGCTTCTTCTCCTTGCGCGCCTTGGAGCGGCGCTTGTGCTCCTGCTTGGCCTCCTCGTAGTCGCTCGCCAGCTGCTCCGTCGTCTTCTGCCGCAGCTGCTTCAGCTTGCTCTTCACCAGCTTGTCGATCTCCAGCGCGTCGAAGACCACGAGCGACTGCGGGTGGTTGTACAGCTGCGCGTTGCCCACCATGAGGCTGAAGTCGGCCTCCAGCTGCGCGTGCGACGCGTACACGTGCTGGTCGATGCGCGTCTTGATGGTCAGCAGGTCCATCGGGTGCTTCACGATCGAGTAGTAGTCCGGGTAGTCCAGCGCCGACGGCTTCTCCAGGTACAAGTCCGTGCGCGGCCGCCCCGTGGGGTCCTTGAGCCTCAGCACGCCGTCGTAGATCTTCCGGTAGAAGTAGCACAGCACTTTGCGCTCCCGGCGTGACGCGTCGTCGTCGTCGTTGGCGTCGCCCAGTGCTGCGTCCTCGTCGCCGTCGCCGTCGCCGTCTTCGTCCGCGAACTCGTCCTCCTCCTCGCGCTTCCGCTTGCCGCCCTTGGGACTCTTGGTCGCCGGCTTCTTGGTCTCCTCGTCGATGCCGTCCTCGCACATCTTGACGAACTCGGCGTCCGTGAACTGGTCGCGGTACGACATCTCCTTCCGCTTGCGCGGCTTGCCGTCCACGGCGCCCATGTCGAAGTTCCAGCTGTTCTTGTCGTGCTTCCCGGCCGCAATATCGTGCTCCATCGTCTCGTTGGCCTCGCGCAGCCACGCGGGCGCGTCCTTCTCCGTCATGAGCCGCGTGCGCGCCACGTGCGGGATCTGGATCTGCTTGCAGTAGTCCACCCACTCCTTGGCTTCGCGGGTCTTGCGCTCGGTATCCAGATGCTGGTACAACGCCAGCTCCTCGTCCGTCAGCGCCATCATCGCGTTGATCTCGTCGTCCAGCAGGAAGCTGGACGCTTCCTCTTCACCGCTGGCCGCGTGCGCCGCCTCCTCCTGCTCCATCTTGATGAGACTCTCTAGCATCGCGCGCCGCTCCGCCTCCTTCGAGCGGTTGTTGAACTTGCCGGCTTCCACCACGAGGTTGTTCATGTTCATCTTGTCAGTCGCTCGTGACAGGATCTTCTCCTCCACGGGGCTGTTGGTCACCAGACGGAACACGCGCACCTCGTTCTTCTGCCCGATGCGATGCGCGCGATCCTGCGCCTGTGCGTCCATCGCGGGGTTCCAGTCGCTGTCGAAGATCACGACCGTGTCGGCCGTCGCAAGGTTCAGGCCCAGTCCGCCGGCGCGCGTGCTCAGCAAGAAGATGAAGAAGGGCGAGTCCGGCGCGTTGAACATGAACATCCGCTGCTCGCGCTCGTCGGCGCTCGTGGAGCCGTCCAGCCGCAGGTATCGGAAGCCGCGGTAGTTGAAGTAGTCCTCCAGCACGTGCATGAGCTGCGTCATCTGACTGAACATCAGCACGCGATGACCCGCGGCTTTCAGCTTGGGCAGCATGCGGTCGAGCAACTCAAACTTGCCCGAGGAGCGCACGATGTCGAAGTCGATCTGGTAGCCGTTCGTCTGGAAGAGATACGGGTGGTTGCACACTTTGCGAAGCTGCATTAGCACGTTCGACAGGCCCTTGGATGTGTATTTGGTCTTGCCCTTGCGTTTGCCCGAGTCGTCCGTGGTTTCCATGAGCAGCGCGCCTCCTTCTTGGATGCGACGATACATGATCTTCTGCCAGCCGGACAGTTCGCACTTGAGCACCCGCTCCACCTTGTCCGGCAGTTGGTCCAGCACGGCGCTCTTGACGCGACGCAGCAGGAACGGACGCAGCACTTGATGCAGGCGATTGATGATGAGCATCCGCTCTTCGTCCGAGAGCTCGTTGGACTCGCCGTTGCCGGAGAACTGTGAAAACGGCTTGCTGAACCACTGTTCGAACGTGTCCACCGACTCGAAGATGGTCGGCAGCAAGAAGTTGAGCAGCGCCCAGAGCTCCGGTAGGCTGTTCTGCAGCGGAGTTCCCGTCAGCAGCAGCCGATTGCGGGACGTGTACATGGAGCCGAGCGTCATGGCGAACTTGCTCTGCGCGTTCTTCATGCGATGGCCCTCGTCCACGATGATGTACTGCCAATCGTACTTGCGCAGCACGTGCTTGTCCTTCATGATGTACTCGTAGGTCGTCAGCAAGACGTTGAACTGGCAGGACGCCATCTCCTGCTTGTGCAGCTCCTTACGCGCTTGCGGCGGACCCTTGTACACTACCAACACGAGATCCGGCGCCCACTTCTTGAACTCGTTCACCCAATTCGACAGTGTGGAGAGCGGCACCACCACCAGGAACGGACCGTGGTTATGCTTGACCTCCGTGACGTACGTGAGCAGAGAGATGGACTGGATGGTCTTGCCCAGCCCCATTTCGTCGGCCAAGATGCCGTTGAGGTGGTTGTCGTACAGCGACACCATCCACTGCAATCCTCGCAGCTGGTACTCCTTCAGATCGCCACCCACGAGCATCATGGGCTGACGAGGGAGCTCGCCCTTGGACGCGATCTCCAGGTAGTTCAGGTCGTCGTCCAGATCGTCCGCCGTGGCGCCACTGCTGCTACTCGCGCCCTCTTGATGATGCGCGTCGTAGTGGGCCGTGTACTCGTCCACCACGTGGTGCTTGCGCTTGTGCTGCCGCACCAGTTCGCGGATGCTGTCCAGATAACTGTTGGTCTGGCTCAGCAAGTAGGTCAGGCGCTCGTTCTTGGCCTCCGCCACCAGCTTCCCGTACGCCTCCATGTCGTTGGCTTTGAGCGCCTTCAGCCGCAGTTTCTCCTGTCGATCCTCCTCTCGCTCGGCTTTGGACGCGCGCTGGTCGATGAAGGCCTTGACGCCCTTGGCCGACTTGCCGATCTGCGTCTTGACATTCTTGTGGAAGGCGAAGAAGTCTCGAGAGTGGTTCAGGATGGCCTTCAGGTACAACTGGTGGTCGGCGCGCCGCTTCTTCTCCATGGCCACCGACTTCTTGCGCTTCTCGCGCTCGTCGTTCTGCAGCTCCACGCGCGAGTTCGGGCGGCGACGGCGGAAGGACTTGCGATCCACCGCCGCAGGTTCTCCGAGCAGCGCCAGCTTCTGCGTGTGCGCTGCGGCCACGTGGCGACGCAGCTTCTGCTGCAGCAGCACGCAACGCAAGTCGCGCAGGGTGCGCTGTTCGTTCTCGTCCAGCGCGCCTGTGTGGCTCTCCATCTTCTCCAGACTGGACGTCAGGAACTGCTGCAGCGTGTGCATGTAGCGCATCTTGAGCGCCACGTCGTTGAGTCCCAGCCACGGCGAGCACACATTGAAGGGCCCGAAGGCCGCGTTGCCCTTCTCCTCGATGCCGATGAGGTCGCCGTCCAGACATGCGGGCCCCATGTACAGCAAGTTCCGGGCTCGACGCGTCCACTTGGGCGTGCGCTGCGTGATCAGCTCCAGCGTCGAGGGCTCTTCCTGCAGCTGCACCGCAGTCGGATGAGCCGTCACTGCGACTGTCGGCCGCGTGCCGACGCTGAAGCCCTTGGCCTGCGCCACCGCGTCGTCCATCGAGTGACACAGCGCCTTGAAGGCGCGGATCTGGTTGTGCAGGTACTCCAGCTGCCGGTCGGAGAACAGCGCCTCCTTCTGCTGCAGAAACGGGTGGGCCGCCACCTCCAGCGCCGCCTGCGCCTGCGTCTGGATCGGTCGTTGAAGCGGCTGAGGCGGCTGAAGCTGTTGCGGCTGCGACTGTTGCGCGCGCTGGTGCCGCTGCTGGTGGCGCTGCTGGTACTGCCGCAGCAGCCCCACGATCTGCTGGTACTTGGGGTGGCCCTTCTGGCCGGCGCGCTGCATGCGCATGGCCGCGTCCATGAGCTTCTTCACGTCCGCGGGCGTCAGCACCACGCGCGCCGGCGCCGCGGCGGAGGGCGAGGGACCCGCATCCATTGCGGCGGACTGGCGGCTTGCTTTGCTTCCCTTTCCGCTTTTGACTGTGGCGGGACGACCGAAAGTTGTAAAACCTCGTGACTGGGAGGGGAAAAACCTGGAAGATGAGGTGTTTTACTCGCTAGGGGGAGGGGACACTGGCGATTGGCTGAAAGCTCGTCAGCAAAAGATGCTCCTGAGTACAGAATACAGATAGGGAGCGCAATGTGAGGTGGTCACTTCACTTCAACCACGGCGACACCCAGCTTCGGGTGCGTTGGAGTGGCGGCTGTGAGTGGTGGTGAGTATGAGGGAAGGATGAGAGACTCTGTGGGGAAGGGTCCTGGTCGCGAGGACGTGATCAACCTACCTCGCTCGTGTTGGTGTAGCATTCGCTTGGAACCGTTAGGGGTACGCCGGTGGTTTGCTGCACAACACACTCCGCACTCACTCTCGGCTCAAGTGGAAGGTCTTCTCGAGAGCAACTGACGGCACTGACACGACACTGGACTGGCTGGTAGGGTGATTCTCTCCCAGTCTCGACCGTTCCGGTGAACAGAACATGGCGGAGGTGACGCTGTGGTGCGGTGTGCACGGCGAAGGGAGCGTGATCTCCGTCAAGGTTGGGCGTGATGCAACAGTGGAGGCGCTGCAAGGAGCTATCGCTGGCGTCTTGGGCACAAAGCAGCGCGTTGTCCCCCCAAGTCTGCTGACGCTGCACTTGGCGCGGAAGTATGGCGTGTGGCTGAAGGACGACGACAATGTGGAAGGCTTCTTGCGACGTGGCGTCGGCACCGAGCATCAGGAGATGCAACCGGCCCGAAAGCTCAACGACCCTGCGTGCTTTGGACCGGACTTCGAGCTCGGAGACAAAGAGATCCACGTCCTGGTGGCTAGGCGGCTGGTGTTGCGAGCGAGAAACCGCTGACTGCGCAACTGCTCAACGATCGAGTTGCGCAGCACAAGTGAAAGCGCTATGACCACTCGCAGGCGGACTCGAGTGAGGGCGGGGAGATTCTGCAAGACCTGAACATTCGAATGGAACCTGCGGGCACGGTTCCATTCGCTGGAGAAGCAACTCCGGCCGAAGCCTTTGAGTGGGAAAGTGTCGATGAGCATAGGCGAGCAATCTCGCTCACCGAGGAACAACAACGCGGGCGATATCGCGCGTACGTGGAGCGCAGCATTGGTGCGGTGTTCGCGGGGAAGCAGCTTTGCGTGGTTGACGTGGAAGAGGACGAGAACATCCTCACCGTTTGAGCCCCTGGTCTCGACATTGAGTTCGCTGGACGCACGGACTTACTCGTACTGAGCGATCTCGTCAAGAAGTACCCGCTCGAATTGATATCCTTGCCTGAAGTGAAGATGCTGGTCGAAGTGAAGCGAGCAATTGAACCAGTCTCCGACTTCCGGGTGCTGTCAAAGCTCATCACGCTGGATCTGCTCTCTGAAGGCCTAGTGATGGCTCTACTGATGGACTTGGCCGGCAATTGGCACTTCTTCTAGGTCTCAGAGATTCGCGACACCCACGCCTACATCCACAAAGTGGTCCTCACGAAGCCGGGAGAAGTTTTCCAGGTGATCCGGACGCTACTAGTGCAGCCTCCAAGCGCTGATGAGATTCGTCTTCCAGGTTTCCAAGATCCCGTGAAGCGACGCAAGCTGGAGGCGATGCTGCCGGTCCGCGAAGGGGGTGGAGATGCGGGGATGCTCGAGAGCATCCAGCGGTACTACGCTATCGCAAGTGAGCTGGCCCCGACATTGAGTTGGCGCGCGAAGTGGCGTGCCAGCTCGTGACATCGATCCCGGCTTTCAGTACGCACTAGTGCACCTGGTCCAGGTCTGGCAGCAGGAATTCGCTTCAATCGCCCAGCCTGGAGTTGACTGGAGTTCGTTCGTTTACATACCCCCTCGTAGCAGCCAAACCGCGACAAACTCGCTTGAAACTTAGACTGTGGCGGGCGAAAGCGGCCTCGAGCTGCATGTGCGACACGTCCTCGTACTTATTGATGCAGCTCTCGATGCTATCGGGTTAGTAGTCCGGGCAGTCCGACGCCGAGGGCTAACGCAACACACCGTCGCAGGTAGAAGTAGCCCAGCACTTCGTAGGGGTGGCAATTGGCGGAATAGACAAAAAGCATAATGCGGCTGCAACTTCGCTTGGGTTTTGCATTGTTGGGATTTCCCCCACTCGCCGACTACCTCGTCTAACGCCTCGCTGATCTCCTTCTTGGGCTTTCAAACTTGCCGACCGACCCATCTACGAGAAGGACGCGCGGTCGAACACGTGCAGAGGCAAGGCCTTGGTCATCAGGCGGAAGTACGCCATCTCCGAGTCCGACGGCTTGTCTGCAGCAGCAGAAACGCAAAACGAGTGAAGAGTTGGTCAGCTACTGGGTAATAGGCAACGTATACAAGCATGCAGCCCTAGTGGCCAAGCAGAGGACGTACCGTGGAGGAAGCTCACTTGGTTGTAGTACGACACGACGGTGGACAGCTCCTCGGGCGTGTAGGCGCGCATGGAGGCACGCACCTTGCGGTAGTCCACCACCTTCTTGAAGTGGACCTTCACGGGGAAGTTCTCGGTCGAGGCGGCGATGAACAGACCGTTCTTGAGCTTGTGCTCCTCCTTGTAACCCTTGACGCCAATGTCCTTGAGGGCGGCGATCACCGAGATGTCGTCGGGCTTCACCTCCTTGCCCTCGAAGCCGAAGATCGTCTTCTGAAACCACGTGTTGTAGTTGTCGATGGCGATCAGCACGGGGAACTCCGTGACTTGGGCCAGCTCCTCCTTCAGGTCGCACACGGCCTGGCACGCCAGTTCTTCGTCGCGGATGCCATTCTCCACCAGGTCGCGCAGCGTCAGCGTCGACGCGTCGTACTCCGAGGCGCTCTTGGGCTTGGCCGCGAACTGGGTCGCCGGGTAGTAGCGGTCGCCGTACTTGCCGCGCAGCGGGATGGAGCTCAGCTGGGCGCCGTGGCAGTGCAAGAACTTCTGCAGCAGCTCCACGCCGAACACGTCGATGTCGAACTTGTCCTCCTGGTAGGGAGACTTCATCACGTACGGCGCCTCGTAGCACCACGAGCGCGGCTCCGGGATGTACAGCACCACCCACTCGCTCTCGCGCGCGAACTGCACGATCTGGTGCAGCGCGAAGCTCTTGCCCGTGCCGCGTTCGCCGTCGATGAGGTACGCACCAATGGTGTCCTTCTTGGTGTTCTTCCAGTCTGCAGCAGGCACAAGTCGTTAGGGTTTCCACAGATCCCGATCACAAGACAGACTGCTCATGCGGCGCCGCTGCCCTCACCCTTCATGGCCGAGATGATCTCCAGCGTCGTGTCACGCAGCATGATGTGGCGGTGGCCCACGAGGTCGAAGGTCTCGTCCATGCGGCGCCCGACGCCCTCGGGGAAGAGCTTGTCCTGCTGCTCCTTCGCGAACGTGAAGAACTTGAGGCGGTGCTCCGCCGTTGCCTGCACCAAAACCAGAAATGCATCAGCTCCTGTGATCTTCAATGTCCCCGATGGAGAGGGGGCAGATCTATACACAGACAAAAGCCCCTAAATGCTTCCCAGCACGCCCACAGACCTGAGAGATCGGCACGCCCGCCAGATTCCCGAGCTCTTGAGGCTCCTCCGCCACCTCCTCGACGGGCTCCTTCGCGTCCACAGGCGCAGCGGCCACGGGTGTCTCCGTGGAGAGCGCACGCAGTGCAGAAGTCTGCACGCGGCGCGCAGGCAGGCGCTTGATCAGCACGCGCATGGCCAGCATCTCGGTCGTCTCGCCGTTTGATGTGCTTCGCCTCCGTCCAATATGGCGTTGCCAGCCAGCCACACGGATGCGGTCGAATTTAGTGTGGACCATCCAAAATCGAGGATACTGTCCTAAATTAAACTTTCTTTTCGGATGACAGGAGTGTGGACCACAGGAAGTCCGGGTCTAATATTGGTGTCGACCACGCTATTAGCAGGTTCGAGACGAGAAGATGTGGCGTAGGCCACCTTAAAGGCGGTGTTTGAACGCGAAACGACGCGAGCCAATGTGGGGTGTGAAACGGCTCAGGCTGCTGCTATTCCTCGGCGAGGTGCAAGCACCGCACTTGGTCGCATCAGAGGAACTTCTTCGCGACTGGAAGCTTTGCAGAGCCTCTCCGGTAATGGGGGCTGCGGCATCGACTGCACGGGAAAGTCTGGGCGTGGCGGGGGCGGAGGGCGACAGCGCAACCCCACTCTCCTGCAAGCTCGGCGACGCTGAGGTGGCCGAGTTCGCGAGCAGCTCAAACTTCACCGTGGACGAGGTCGTGGCGCTGCACGCGCACTACGATCTCATCAGCTCTGCGGTTCGAGACGACAGACTCATCGACCGGAGCGAGTTCCAGACGGCGCTGGGCTTCACCGTGAAGGAGTCGCTCTACGTGGACCGCATCTTCCAGCTCTTTGACAGCAACAGCGACAACTTCATCAGCTTCTCCGAGTTCCTACAGAGCGTGTCCGTGCTGTCGTCCAAGGGCAGCACGGCCGAGAAGATCAAATGTACGTCTCCAGTCCAGTGAACGGGGCCAAACGTCTTCCGAGCTCCTGACTCTAGCGTCTGTGTGCTCTGCTCTGCTATTAGTTTCGTTCGACCTCTTGGACTTCGACCGCGACGGGAAGCTGTCCACACAGGACCTGCTGAGCATGCTGGAGGCCTGCATCCAGGAGAACAGCATCAACATCCCGCCCGAGTGCCTCGCCACCATCGTGGCCAAGACCATGGAGGACGTGGATCTGGACAAAGACGGCTTCATCAGCTTCGACGAGTACCGCGCCATGACCGAGGCCAACCTGCAGATGCTGAACCACGTCACCTTCAACATCTCCGCCATCATCGCCGAGTACATGCCGACGCTGCGCGCCATGGCTGCGAGCGGTCGGATAGCCTTAACTTAAGCGAGAGAGCGTTGTGCCTATTGATATGTCGTCTACGGTCTTCTTGTGTTCGGGTGGAATGGCATGGAGGGCTGGGGTTACGCAATCAGTCCGTTTCTGGTTTGGCTGGTTGTTGAAGACGGAGGGGAAACGGACGGAGGGGAAGGGGTACGAAGGGATCGCTGCAGAGTTTGGCAGCAAGCAAAGTTCACCAAACCAGATCGAGATGCGAGCCAAACCATCAGAATCGGCCGCCTTGCCGCCCTTAAATCAGCTTCCCCCGCCGCCATCGCTGGCGCCACATGCGTCGCAGAAGACCAGCTTCGCCGTCGCAGCTCGGCTCCTTTCGTGGAGAATGCTGTCGGTCTGGAGTGCGCGATGCCCTTGGGAAATGGCGGATCCTTCCGCTTCTCGAAGATAACGCACTGTCTCATCTCCACCGAAGCAAATCAGTTTGTCCCTTGCTGCGGTCCATTCCTGCTCCTGCGTGGATCACGCCGCGATGGCGCCAAGAGGGCATGGATGCAACCCAGCCGGATCTGTTTGTGCCCTTTTCGTGTGAAAATTAGTTCGAACTTCGAGCCTGCTGCTTGCTGCGTTCTCCTTCGGCGGCTGGGCGACCAGCAGCTCTCCGTACGCATTTGTGACTTGCCGCGCGTCGAAAGTTGACAAGCCAGCTCGCCAGCCGAAAAGGCATCTTCCGGATCCTGGCGCCTCTTGGGAGGAACCGCAAATCGACGCGCTCCCATGAGCGGCGCAGCTGATCCGGTCGGGTTCCGCTGCATAAATGCCTCGTTGCCACTTCATGCAGCGCTTCTGGGGAGGCTTTGGGCCGCAAAGAAGCTCGCACGAGAGCAGCTAGAGTGCCAGCCTCCACGTCCAGTCGGCTCGAATCCTTCGACGACGCCCACCGTCGTCGTGGAGGCGGAGGCGTCTGGCGCTTCTGCATGAAGAGCGGGACGAGCAACTCCGTCGCCGCCAAAACAAAAGGTGAAACTTGAATTTCCAGCCGAAAAGTGACGAAAAGCGCAAGAACTTGCAAAGAAGGAGCAGTCAGCCGCTCGACTGAGAACAGACCTGAACTTAACGCGGGAGGCTCGGCCCTCAAGCGGAGGCCGCGCTCCCATCCCGCCACAACCAAGGCGCAGTCGTCGCCCCCGCACTGGAGCCGCCGCCGCCGAAGCTCGAGCCTCCGCCTCCGCGCCGGACCAAGCGAGTCGCTTCCTCCTCCCTCCGTCTCCACCCGCCGCCGCCGCCAGCCCATCGATACTTTAGCGAGCTCGCTCGTCCTGGCCGTTACGTCCGGAAGCTCAAGCCGCGGCAGGAAACGCCGAGCTAAAAGCAGCCGCGGATGCTGGGCCGTTGTCTGACCGCGACGTTCTGGGCGAATGACTCGTGCGCAGTGACCGACCGCCGCCGCGACGCCCTCCCCGCCGGCCCCGCCACCGCGCGCAGCCCCAGCAAGCGCGTCTCCTCTCGCCCGGACGAGGACGACGCCGGAGACGAACCGGAAGCCGTCGACATGTCGGGCAACCAGCGGCAGAGTCTGCTGGCGGGCGACTACGACCGCCGCCGAGAGTTACTGCAGCTGCCGACGCACAAGTCGCCGCTGGCGGCGTTCAAGACACAGTTGGCGGCGCCGCCGCGGCCGCGGCCGCAGGAACAGCAGCAGCAAGAGCAACAAGAGCAGCAAGAGCAGCCCGCCGAGTGGCCGGAGCTGCAGGGCGTGGACGCCAAGACGCTGTTCGCCGTGGATCCGCACGCCGTCAAGATCGGGCGCGAGATCGGCAAGGGCGCCTTCTCCGTGGTGTTCGCGGGCGAGTACCGCGGCCAGCACGTGGCCGTCAAGTGCCAGCCCAAGGACGCGGAGGGCAACATCCCGA